>JANAVB010021600.1:8423381-8425881 GCA_029216955.1 Iris pallida
TAGAAGGATAAAAAGAAGAGAGAATTACCGTTTTATAGAAGATGTGACTAGGAATTAGCACGAATCAATTGGAAAACTTAATATTATATGCCAAAAACGTAGTCCTATAGTATTCGAACTCGTAAACATAATCGAAGTCAGTTTACTTAGGATTTATGCCTCGCCAGTGTACAGCTAGTGCATTAAACCCTGGTTCCACAACTCAAACTATGTTGCGATAATGAATACTCTATCAACTCTATCCAATCTTGACATAACAACTAAAGGATAAAATTGGACGACGAAGACATAATTTTAATAATATTCGATCACCCACGCTTACTTGAAATTATTTCAACTTAGGGTCATGTCACGCCAGTGCGCTGTTGGCTGCAGCGAACCCGTAGTCTCGATAATTCAAATAAGTGACGACAGTGTGCTGCTGTTCTGTCATCGCAAGTTTTAAAATTATTCCAACTATATCTCCAAAATATCAAAGGATAAAATATCATACAAGTTGATAAGATAGAAAATGTAAGTACCTGTTCTTCAAATATAAGGTCAGCTTCTTGAAAAAAAATAATTGATTAGGAAGGATAATGATCGAAGTCAAAATAAGTAAAAATCTTATAATCCTTATTTCACGGATATTCAATATTCAATGATTGAGAGAAAACTTTGAATCCGAAAACTTAACTCGAGATTAAATAGACAATTGAGTGAGAAGTTATTCTAAAATAATTCCTTAGGTCCAAGAAAAAAACATAAGTGATACGAACTTATGATATGGCTATGTTTAGAAAAGACATAAGATAAAGTTGTACAAATCATCATGATTAGAAGAAAATGACCAAAGCAAAAGGAATATAAACTTAAATTTATATTCCTCTAATATTTAAGGTCGAGGGAAATATGTAAAAAGCACTATGTCTACCTATTATGAATATTTTTATACACAATTATATATGTATAGCCTAGTAAATCCCAAAATCCCTAAATATTATTCTAAGAGAAGGTTATCATATTTCCAAGAAAATGCAAATTTAAATAGCAATAATACATATATTATATTCAATATATAATTTATAGAAATTATTTCCATACTAGAAATGGACTACCAAAATATATACACATATATATATATCTACATGGATGACATTGGTCGTACTACATGACCACCGGGACTTAGGTTGAGTTGGGCTAGTTTGGAGCAACCAGGTCTCTAAAAGCCAATAATCCTAATAATAAGTAATTAAATTATTCCTAGGGCTATGTCACGATTTGGCCTGGTTTTCCTAGTTAGTATACACCTATGACTCGATTTTCCTACCATGGCTAGAACACTAGTCAAAGCACTCGACCACACTCTCAGTACCAAAATTCTTGGCTATCTTGCACTCCGAAACTTAAACCGTGACTAAGGCCGTCTATACTAAACTTATAAAATTCCAAAATCACATTTTAACTCAAACAAATGAATAAGAGGATATTTTTTCAAACTTTCGGGAAGATGTTACGAATCTACCCTCCTGAGAATACCGTCAAATCAAAATACGATAGTGTATCCTTCTATGAAAGTCATCTAGTGAGACCTATGTAGAAACCCTAACTATCCAAATGTCAATTTAAATTAGGGACTCCTAGTCTTAACCATTCTCCTAAAATTGACCCCTCTTAGGTGAATAAGCATTTCCTAGTCGCAGCTTGCAACAGTACGACTAATAGGTACTACCACAAGTTCGCATGATTTGTGAAAAAGACCTGCATGGGCCACCACAAAAACCTGTCACGACCTGCATCCGCTTTTCGGAGACGAGACTCCAAGCCAGCTTACCGTAGAGTCGGTGGTAGAACGCTGTCACGACCAATATGCTCAAAATCATAAAATATACATTTATTGCTCATTCACATTTACAAATTACAGGGTTTAACAACTTCACATTTGCTAGAAAATATAACGTCTCACAAAATAGAAAAGACAGCTAAATCAACTAACAGGTTGACCTCAACACCCATGCCTTTCCAGTGCTAAGAGTGATCGCGGCTAAACCTGAAAATATTGGTTTTCAGTCAGGAATGGAACGAGTACAATCTCACAACAGATTCAATAATGACAAAATCCATAAATCTGTAAATAATAAGAAATACACGACGAAAGACAAGTATAGAATCATGACAGAAACTGAGCATGGTGAACAAGGCAAGTGAATACTAAAATAGAGAAGACCTGTAGCCAACAATATATACTGTAGAACCAGACAATGTACTATCTAGTGAGTTGAAATACTACTTCGACATGTAACGGCTAAGTGTAAATCCGACACCCCGTATATAAATGTGCGACTGCTATTAGGCAAGAATAAGATCCGGCATCCCGCACGTGAAATGTGTGACTGCTATTAGGCACGATAATTTTGGTTTATTTACATGATAGAGCATTCTCTTTCCTCCCCCGACCAGTACTCATGGATCCAAACAGGTCACGAACATGATAATAGATTGGTCACGAACAACATAAAGA
>JANAVB010021600.1:8430881-8544636 GCA_029216955.1 Iris pallida
ATAGTGACTTTGATCAGGACTTGCTTGTGGAGCCGGTGCTCGTAGGGGACGCACCGCCAGTAGTGACTTAATTTTGCTAGGTTTTACTGGACTTGTATTCCAGACTTGATACATTGGGTCTGTTTTATTATTTTGGGATTGTACTATGTCTTAAATTCTAAACTTGTGTGTTTGTGACTCTGCTACTTTTCAGACTCTATCTTTTTTTTTCAACTTTTATCTTTTACCATATTCGTGCTTATCTTCTTTTAGATTCATGTGATTGAGTTATGTCATATATATTCCTCAGTGCGGAGATGACAGGTTTATATTCTGTATTGTTGATGTTAGATGTTATTGATGATCTATACAGCGTTCTACCATAGATACTGCGATGTAGGCTGGACGTAACCACATGCTCATACCCCTAAACCGGGTGCGGGTCGTGACAAAAATATAGACTCTTAGGAAAAATAATTACTTATAGCCAAAGAAAAATAACTAAGTGATACGAGTAATGATGATAATGTTTATAGGAGACAGACAGATAATTTGATCAAATTATCAAGGTTAGGGATCGAATTCTAGGAAGGCCTAAGTTACTAAGTGAATTGTCTACACACCTTTGATCCTACCATCGTATTAGTACACAATAGTATATCTATGGAAATTCATCAAGTTTGTCTAATAGGGGTCTACTTAAATCACATGGTCCAACGTAGCAACCTTAATTACCCAACAACCAGTTTGAATAAGGGACTCCTAGTCCTAGTTATTCTCCTAAATCAATTTAATCCTAATTGTGAATGAGTACTTCCTATTTGTAGGCTCATAGTAGTACGACTAACCTAGGTACTACCATAATTTTGTAATCTTTTGTGAAAACAGACCTGCATAAGCCACAAAAAAACTTGTCATGACCCGTACTCATTTTTTGGGATGCGAGTGCATGCGCAGGTCCAGCCTACGTCGCAGAATCGACGTAGTAAGCTGTCTAGACCATTATGCTCAAAATCACAAATTGCTTATAATTAAAAAATTCCTTTATTTGCTCATTCACAATTCTATATCAACTTACAATATCCAAAGTTACACTTGAATACAACATACCATGTCTCACAAAAATAGAAAAGACAACTAAATGAATACTCAACTATCTAACTAGTCTCTAGGTTTTGGCCTTCAATACCGACGTATTCTTCCGCAAGAATCCAACACATCGAGTAGCGGGCAATTATCTGAAAAATTTATTTTAAGTCAGAAATGGAACGAGTACGATCTATGCATGCTGTTCCAAATATATGATAATGACTATAAAAATAGTGAAAAGAAATAACATACATGATGAAGTAAATAAACTGAAATCATGGTATGGAAAATAAGATGGAATAGTTAATTATGAACTATAAGAGAGGCAAAGTAGGGAACAATGAAACATAACCATCTATGTGAGTTGAAGTACACCTTTCAATATGTGATCGGGATGGTCCACTACACCGCACGGTCTACATAGGATTTGCATCATCACGGTCTACATTGCATGAAATACAAAAATAAAGCACGGTCTACGGGGTTGATCACATATCTACTTAGTACTTTTCTGCCCGACTACTATACATGGATCAATTCGCGACTGTAGGTCCTAAAAAATCAAGTGGCACACATCAACAAAGTCAGAAAATCAAGAAATATAACTTTCAGATGACTTACGTAGACAACAGATTGCGCACCATTCAGATTGCGCAGGATCGATTGCGCACACTCTCAATTATGCAGGCTGACGTGGCAAATCACCATTATTACCTGACACAAATCAAATCTTCTGACAACTGACAGCACGGAGATCGAGGCGGTCGTTCGTTTAATCGTGCAGCACGGCGCTCGAGGACAGTTGGCAGCGCGATCCATGTTGGCGCAATCCGAGTTGGCGCAATCCATTTCCTGCGCAAATCAGGTTGGTGCAATCCAAAGTCTGCGCAGTTCAATGTACGCATTCTACCAGTACAAATGATAAAGTACACGTGGCATTCATGCCATCAATTGCTTATTTCGTGGCAACTGCCTATGCATGATCATGCGCATTTCAATCAAATGATGACATGTGTCCAAGACAGTTAACCCATGATCCAGCAACTGCCTGCGCAGTCCATTGCTGCGCAAACCAATTGCTGCACAATCTATCATGCGCAGTCCAGAATAACTAAAAGTTAGTTATTTCTCAGAACTCTATAAATAGAGTTTCAAGTCTCCATTCAAGGGGATCACGAATCAATAATCAGAGATCAGAGAGTTCAGGAGTTCTTGTCCAAGTGCTGCTGCATTCTTCCGAGGCTTTTGCCTTCAACTTCCGAGGCTTTCTGCCTTCAATTCCAGAGTTGTTCTCAACTTCAGAGGCTTCGTCTTCAGAGTTCATATCGTCCAAGGAATAAAGCAATCGTCATCTAGATTGGATTCCTAAAGTTGTACCATTCCTAGAATTCAAATTGTAATCTTTTACAAAGTTTGTATCAATAAAGTTCTTCAACTTTTGTTTTTACAAACAAAATGGCGACTCTGCTGGGGACGACTTTCTCCTCCGATGAGGAAGTGACAACTCAATGTGACGTAGCGTCTATCAAAAAGACGAAGAAGACACTGGTTGTGAAGATCAACCAGACAGCCTATGAATCCATGATCAACTCCAAAACCACTCCTCGCACTGCAACCACTGCTGCCACAAGCAAAGTGCGCCCAGTGTGGGTCCCAAAGACTGCTACGGATTCTGTTAATGCTAACAGCAAGTCTTCTGCGCAATCTACCAACAAATCTGCTGCACAGTCCAAAGCTTCTGTCACCAAGCCCAGTGCACAATCTGCCTCTGCTACTGCTGCGCAGTCTGCTATGGCCAGTGCACAAAAGACTTCATATGCTGCCATGGCTAAGTATAAAACTACCATGCCTCTGGCGCAATTGGCTGCCAAACTTCCTGCGCAAACCAATATTCCAGCAACCAGAGTGCAACCTAAGCACTCTGTGGCAAGAACTTCTGATGCGCAAACCACAGTTTCTGTGGCCAGAACCAGTGTACCATCAACTCATGCACAAAGCATGCCTGCGCAATCCAACAGCCTTTTGGCTAAACTCTCTTCTTCTCACAACAAAGGGAGAGATTCCATTCCTCCTCTAAAACATGCTATTGCTCCTGCGCAATCCACTGGGGGTAGTCCTTTGGCTATTCCTCTTTCTCTTCAAAACAAAAGAAAAGGTCCGTTGGTCTTTTCTCAAACTTCCTTGTCCCATGACTTGGAAGACAACAGAGGGAAACGCTCTTTAGCTAACGCTTCGTCTCAAAATAAAGGAAAAAGCCCTTTGGTCTTTTCTCAATCTTCTTCAGTCTTTACTGAAGAGGATCCATCTGAATGTGCCTTGGCACCAATCAGTACTAGAACTCTTTCAAACAAGGATTCTTCTTGCCTTTATGACAAGAGAACTTGTACTGACCAAAGGGTATTTTGCCTACTCCGGTAGCAGAACTCCAGGAGCTCCCGACTCTCAAGATTTCCCGTTCCAGACAGGAAAAACTGTTAGTGTCTCAGACAGAAACCCCTGGGGGTGAATTTGCTGATCTCAGAACTTATCTCAATAGATCTACTTCGGTAAAACGTAAACAGCCAATGCCGAAGATCAAACATCATCAGAAACAACTCTCTAAGGTCAAAAATCCCGACACTTATGCCAATGAAGTGAGCACTTCCTTGTATACTCAAGGGACTAAACATTTGAAGAATCAGAATCATGTTCCGAATGTTATCAAAGAACAAGTCCCTCAGAGTTTTCTTCGTCCTGTTGTTGTTCCTGATCTTCGAGAACATCTTAGACAAAAACGGGACAATGTCTCAACACCTCCATCTCAACCATCTGATCATCATTGCAATCATAAAGTCATCATCCAATGTTGTTGTCAAACAACAAAACGATCTGTTTTCGATCGTCTGACTTTTGCTAAATCTGAACCTATGTCAGAGGAAGACGAAGTCTTGTATGCTTCTGTTAACATGACTTCCCGAGACACCGGGAGTAGAAGATGTTCTAAGTACGGTAAACTCCGTAAACCAAGTCAACGGTATTTAGAATTACTCCAAGAATCTTCTGAAGGAGTATTTCGACATACCCATTCTCAAAGCCGAGATACAATCGGTCAAAGGAATCTTCCTTAAAACCCTTCAGGTTATTCTTCTTCAGACTATGATGCATACAGCGAAAGCTCCGAACAGACGGTGTCTTCCACTGTACCAAGAGAAGTGACAGCTTATGTTGTCACTGATGATCCAGATGCTTCAACTTCTATAAATCAGGAACAGCGAATTGCTGCACTTGAAGACAAACTAAAAACCATGGCTGAAATGGTTGCTAGTATGCATTCCATCATTGTAGCACGGCATGCTACACCACCAACTGCACCTACTACTAGTCCAGAGATCATAGCATCTTCGGTACCTGCCAATATTGGGCTGGGGGTAGTATCTCCTCAAATGCCTCCTATACAAGTACAAGTTCAAACTACACCTAGTCAGTCAGGAGCTGGGGGTAGTGCTTACAATACTGTTTCTCCTCCTACCATAAATCAACCTGCTCCTTCTTTGTCATCAGAAGACGCCAATGAAGCTGTCAAACTCTTGCGAACCCAGTTCGAAGCTTTCAAAGAGAAAGACAACTTGCAAAGATTGGGGATCAAGCAGCCCTATCCAGTTGAATGGAAGGAGGTCCCGTTCCTGCCGAAGTACAAAATCCCAACAATCTCTTTGTTCGATGGCAGTACTTCCCCTAGTCAATTCATCAATCATTTTGAGGTAATGACCGTTCAACTTCAGCCAAATGCCGCTCTTCTTACCAGAGTGTTTGTCGGTTGTTTAGCCGGCGTAGCATATGACTGGTACAGAAGTTTGCCCAATGGTTGTATCACTTCCTTTTCAGGTCTCAAACAAATCTTCCTGGAACGGTTCTATGAAGGATTTAACGACATGACTATGTCAGCTCTCAACAAAATCAAACAGAAATATAATGAAACTGCTGAGAGCTTTATCGAACGGTTCTGCCGTGAAGCTTTAAAAATGCCTCCCGGAACTCCAGCTGCTGTCACTATTGATACTTGTAAGGCAAATCTTTTGCCTATTATCAGTATGTGGACGGGATCTACCCAATTGCAAGATTGGCCTTCATTCATTGTCAACGCCAAAGCTGCTGAAGTGAGTGCCGAGAAGTTCAAACCATTGGGGGTACAGATGTCTAACCCCGATCGAGATGAACATCAGACGTCAGGTGGTGGCAATCGCCAAAACAATCGTAAAGCAAAAGAGACTTTGAACATTAATTTGAACAAGAATAAAGAATCTTTGGCTGTCAATGTGGATCCGTCTACTTCCACTCCTACTCCTTCTGCACCTCCACCAAGGGAATCTCCTCCGAAAGTGGAATATTTTTTCGACGAGAATGACACTGCGAGCATCTTTGAATGTTTACTCAAAAGCAATAAAATTCAACTACCAGACCCAAAGAAACCTGATGAAGTCGGTAAGACAGATCATCCTAAATATTGTGTCTACCACAGGTTCATTAGACATCCTACTCGAGCATGCTATGTGCTCAAGGGCAAAATTTAGGAGCTTGTCAATGCTGGTGTGGTCACTCTGCAGCAAGATGAGAAGACTGTTACTGCGAACATGATTTCAGTCCAGTTTGGTGACTTTCCTCCGCAGATGGTACAGCATGGTGTCGTTCCAATTCCCAAAGCTACTCTTGAGATCGAGAATCTCCCACTTCCACCAAATGAAGGTCTTGTTCCCTTGTCTCTTGACAACGGTGAAATTATATGGACCCATCCTGATCTTGCTCTGGAATTCGAGGTGCCCTCTTCTTCCAAGAAGAAAGCTCGTTCTAAAGGCAAAACAAAGATTTGCAACATGGTGTCTTTTGATCCCATAGTTGATGAAGAGATTCTGTTAGGCACCAGATCAGGGAAAGCCTATTTGAAAGATCATTCTGAAGGTCAAGAGGATCCTGCTTCTTCTTCTGAACCTGCCCCAGCACAACCTGCTTCCACTGAAGAGATCCCTTCTACATCTTCACCAGTTGTAGTACCTATTCATCCCAAGCCAATGATGGCTGACAAAGGCAAGCAACAAGTCCGCTTTGATAAACCATTGAAGAAATCATCTCCTACAGGACTTGAAAAGCCGTACAACTTTGATATATTGGCTCAATTAGCCAATACACCGGCTAGGCTATCAATTTTCGAGCTCTTGCGCCTTTCTAAGGAGACTCGAGAAACTTTAAGTGAAGCTCTGATGCAGGCTGAAACTTGCTTAACTCTTCTCAAAAAGCCGGAATCAGAACCAGTCTCTTGCCGTCACTGTCATAGTGTCTTGGAGTTGATTCCAAACATCACTTTCACTCAGGATGATATGATACTGGAAGATAATAGACATGATCGTCCTCTCTACTATACAGGATATGTTGATTCGATGAAAGTCGATCGTATCCTGATAGATCCAGGGTCTGCACTTAGCATCATGCCAAAGACAATGCTAGATGCGTTGATGATACCAGTGCATAGTCTTTCGAGCACAATCACCACTATCTTGGGATTTAACCAAGAAAGGAGTGAACCTTTGGGTAAGATCCGCCTAAAACTTCAAATAGGCAATCTTCGCACAAAGGTGACCTTTTATATCATTGACAATCATGGTTGTTCTTACAACGCTCTTCTGGGAAGACCCTTCCTTCATGAACACAATGTTGTTCCCTTAACTCTTCATCAATGCTTTAAATGCGTTGATGACAAAGGACAAGTTCACAAGGAAGTTGCAGACCTTTATCCTTTCAAAGGCGTTGAAGCGTATTGCAATGATGCTCGTATGTACAAGGAAGAATTTATGAAAGTGGTATTGGCCATGGATACTGAAGAAGAACAAAAAGCAGTACCCAATGACACTCTCATCATACCTGTCAAAGGGCGTGTTTCTCATCCTCAGTCCTCTAAACCACTGGCTATTCACTTGCCGGTTCAGGAAAAATCAGTTGATGCTGATCAAAATCAAAGAGAGCTCACCTCTTCTGAGCCACTTGTTATTGACTTACGTCGTAACAAGGACAAAAAGCAGCTTACTTCTTCTGA
Source organism: Iris pallida (assembly GCA_029216955.1). Taxonomy (NCBI): domain Eukaryota; kingdom Viridiplantae; phylum Streptophyta; class Magnoliopsida; order Asparagales; family Iridaceae; genus Iris; species Iris pallida. The sequence goes on from JANAVB010021600.1 coordinate 8,438,014, forward strand.
GCCACTTGTTGCTGATTTAACTCGCAACAAAGAAAAAAGGGAGCTCACCTCTTCTGAGCCACTTGTTATCGATCTCCGTCGTAACAAGTCTCTTCCACGTTCTTCTTCTCCCCCTCTTGTAATCAATCTGACCAAGCCTGCTAAGGCTAAAGGTCCTGCTGTAAATACAGATGTATATATCAATGAAAAAGCATCTACTTTTCAGTATACTGATGTTATTTATCATACTAAATGCTATTTGGATATGTTAGATAGCTTCAAATCATTTACAATAGGAGTTGTACAATCTCTTCAAACAGAAGTTTCATTTGAAGATCCAGATGACTCTTACCGTATTGTTCCTGCTCGAAAGAAAGGCGAAAGTCCAATACTTTTTAGTAAAGGACCAGAACAACAATTCAGTTATACGGATGATAGTAAGCTTAACGATACAGGACATTTACAACTCCGTCGTTATAGTCGACAATCAAAAGACATTATCCGTAAGATGGGTTATGATTTTAAAAATGGCCTTAACTACGGTAAGGGTAGACGAACTCCCCTTCGTACAGCAGTTCCAAAGGAAAATCTGATATATACTATAGCAAGACCAAAAGAGGTCTCGGATATGCTTCTCCTCCGATGTTATCCCCAGCAGTTTCTGACTCTGATAGTGAAGAACGTTCTAACTCTTCTGATTCCAGGTCATGGGATTCCGATACTAGCATTGGTGAAGTCCATCGTATAATCGTATCTTCTAATATGGTTTCCGCTGAGCTTCCGGAAGGATATGATGAGGACATTGAAGAAAGTTCTGAAACAGATCCTTGGGCTCAACAGATGGATAATCAGTGGGTACTCCGATTTGAACAAAGAGAACCTCCTACTGAAGATCAACTAATTCAAGTTGATGTAGGAGAAAGCGAGTCACCTCGTCCAATCTTTATTAGCAAGAATCTTCCAGAAGCAGATAAGCAAGAGTTGGTTCTTCTCATTAAAGAATACATTGACGTCTTTGCTTGGAGTTACGAGGACATGCCAGGTTTAGATCCCAAGATTGCTACTCACAAACTGAACATTCTTCCCAATACTAAACCAGTCAAACAGCAGCAACGACAATTCAAGCCTGAAATGATGGACGCAATCAATGATGAAGTTAAGAAGCTTATAGCTAGTGGCTTTATTCGAGAAGAACAATATCCTGATTGGGTAGCCAACGTTGTTCCAGTCCTGAAGAAAATAGGCAAAGTTTGAGTCTGCATCGACTTCCGAGATCTTAATAAAGCATGTCCGAAAGACGAATTTCCTCTCCCTATCACGGATGTTATGATTGACAATACCTGTGGGTTCGAGCGAATATCTTTTATGGATGGATTCTCTGGATACAATCAGATCAAGATGAATCCCGAAGATGAAAAACACACATCTTTTTGTACTCCTCGGGGAGTCTATTGCTACACAGTGATGCCATTTGGTCTCAAGAACGCTGGTACAACTTACCAACGGGCCATGAGTACCATTTTCAGAGAACATCTTCGTAAAACAATCGAATGTTATGTTGATGATATAGCTGTTAAAAGTCGCCTGAAAGAAGATCATATCCAAGATTTGAGAACAATCTTCAATCTCATGCGTCAACATCAGCTCAAGATGAATCCCACCAAGTCATTCTTGGGTGTCTCTAGTGGTAAATTTCTCGGCTTCGTTATTACCTCTAAGGGTATACACGTGGATCCCGAGAAGATCAAAGCCATTCAAGAGATGCGTCCTCCACGTAACCTAAAAGAGCTACGAGGATTCCAAGGCCGACTTGCGTACATCAGGCAATTCATTTCGAACTTGTCTGGACGCTGTAGACCATTCACTCAGCTAATGAAGAAGGATGTATCTTTTATTTGGACTGAAGAATGTCAACAAGTATTCGATGACATCAAACGATATCTCATGAACCCTCCAGTTTTGGTGCCACCAATCTCAGGTATTCTATTCTTAATGTATGTCCGTGCTATGGATCATTCGTTGGGTGCTTTACTCGCCCAAAAGAACAAAGAAGGCCACGAGCAGGCCATCTACTATCTCAGTCGTACTATGATTGGTACTGAACATCGTTATAGTCCAGTTGAAAAAGAATGTCTAGCCCTTATGTTCGTTGTTCAAAAGACAAGACATTACATCATTGGTCAAACCATTCATGTCATATCCCGAGTCAATCCTCTTCGGGTATTAATGAAGAAGCCTAGCACACTCAACTCTCGACTTGCTACATGGGCCATCCTTCTAGCCCAATATGACATGGTGTATGTTCCTCAAAAATCTGTCAAAGGTCAAGCACTGGCAGATTTCTTGGCAGCTCATCCCGTACCAGAAACATCCAAGCTTTACGATGAAATTCCAGACGAGATGTTAGAAGTCAACTTGATCTCTGAAGAATTTCCAACTTGGCGTCTATTCTTTGACGGAGCATCCAGAATTGGACCCAAAGGTGCTATTGTAGCCGGAGTTGGAGTTGTTCTCGTTTCCCCAGAAGGATCAACTATCCAAAGAGCCTACTCTCTAGATGAATCCTGTTCCAATAATGTAGCAGAGTACAATGCTCTACTTATCGGTCTTCAATTAGCCAAGCAATTGAATATTGAATATCTCGAAGTTTATGGCGATTCTAAGCTGGTTGTCAACCAGGTTAGAGGAACTTATGAAGTCCGTCATCAAGATCTGGTACCTTATTTTGAGGCAGCAATCAACATGGCTACATCGTTCAAAGCTTTCTTTATTGAATATGTACGCCGAGCTTGTAACACTGAAGCGGATGCCTTAGCCAATCTTGCAGCAGTCTTAGCTGTCCCCATCCGAAGACAACAAGTGGTGGTTATTTCTAATCGAGAATTGTTTTGCGTAGAAAACAACCGTAACATCGAATTCAGTAATTATGCTGAAATTAATGTTATCAATGAAGATTGGAGAACTTCTTTCATCGACTTCGTGGTTCATGACATACTCCCCGAAGATCCTAAGGAGGCTACAAGTATTCGACGACGATCTCTACGATTCTACTACAATCAAACCACTAAGACTCTCTATCGACGGACTTATGACGGTCTTCTTCTACGCTGTTTAGCTTGTGAAGAAGCAAAATAAGTACTACGTGAAGCTCACGATGGTGTTTGCGGAGCACATCAGCCCGGTCCTAAACTACAAGATCGTATCCGAAGAATGGGTTACTACTGGCCCTCTATGTTATCAGATGCCATCGAATATGTAAGGAAATGTCGAGCCTATCAAATCCATGCAGACTTCATTCATCAACCTTCGGAATTTCTACATCCGACAGCTGCTTCTTGGCCTTTCGAAGCTTGGGACATGGATGTTATAGGTCCTATTAATCCCCCTTCTTCTAGAGGACATCGGTTCATTTTAGCAATAATATATTACTTCTCTAAGTGGGCTGAAGCTATACCCTTGGCTGAAGTCAAGACCAGTAGCGTTATCAACTTCGTCAAACACCATGTCATTTATCGATTTAGTGTCCCTCGACGAATTATTCATGACAACGGACCGCAATTCATCAGCCAAAAATTTACCAGATTCTGTGATGATCACCGAATTGATAATATCGCTTCGACTGCCTACAATCCTGCTGCTAATGGTTTAGCCGAAGCCTTCAACAAAACTATTATCAAGCTTCTCAAAAAGTTTGTATCTACTAACAAACAGAATTGGAGTGAAAAGCTTGGCGAGTGTCTATGGGCCTACCGAACTACGGTCCGTAATCCTACAGATTTTACACCTTTCTCTTTGGTATATGGCTGTGAAGCTGTTCTTCCTCTGGAACTTCAAATTCCTCCTTTAAGGATTGCTATTGCTAACGAGCTCACTACAGAGAATAATGATCTTCTTCGACTTCAGGAATTAGAGGCACTTGATGAAAAGCGATTAATGGCTCAACAACATATTGAGTTATATCAAGCCCGCATCTCGAAGACTTTCAATCGTAAAGTGAAGGTCAGAGCCTTTCAACAAGGAGAACTTGTTTTAACAGTCAGACGTCCTATGACTATGACTCATATGAGCAAAGGCAAGTTCGACGCAAAGTGGGAAGGTCCATACGTTGTGAGAAAAGTCTTCTCAAATGGAGCCTATCAACTCTCAGAACTGGATGGACGAATTGCAATGATGCCTATCAATGGCAAATTCCTTAAAAAGTACTATGTGTAAATGTAAATACTTGTAAATCATCAGACAAGTTCATGTTCATAAATAAAATTTTATTTCATCATGAATGATAGTACATGATATTAAGGAAGATCACTATCATCCTTCTCTACATTTGGACGCGGACCATTACCGTCCTTTTCAAAAACACAGTCAGCAAAAGAACCGAGAACCTCTTTGCTGGAATCCACAAGGAATTTACAAGCAGCCATCCTCATGGCTTCTTCTTCTTCAGTCCTTCCTGGTTCAAGCAGAAAGTCCAGGATGTCTCTCGGTGGCTTGGGTGCAGATGAACCTTCGCCTGCTTCTGCTTCCTCTGGCTGAATTGGATCGACATGACGTTCTTTAACGTCTTCTTCAACCTTCGGGGTGAGCTCAGTCTTCTTGAGTGCATCTTCAGACGACATTTTTATGTTGAAAAGTGAAAGTGCTCATTCCTGTCAGATTTTTGTCCTATTTATAGACAGAGATTTCTCAAACAACGAAGCGACACATTCATCCGACGATTCATTCGTTCATCATTTACTTGACGGTTCATCCGTTCATTTATTATCATCCGACGGTTCGTCTGTTCATTATATTCACCTGACGGTTCATCCGTTCATTTAATTCCCTTGACTGTTCATCTGTTCATTCAATTCACTTGACGGTCCGTCCGTTCATTATATTCATCCGACGGTTCGCCCGTTCATTCATCATCACATGACGGTTCATCCGTTCATTTAATTCCCTTGACGGTTCATCCGTTCATCTAATTCTCATGACGGTTCATCCGTTCATTTAATTCACTTGACGGTCCGTCCGTTCATTACATTCATCCAACGGTTCGCCCTTCATTCATCATCACTTGACGGTTCATACGTTCGTTATTTTTTATTTTGACGGTTTATCCGTTCGTTCTATCATTTGACGGTTTTTTCCGTTCATCTCACATCCATATCAGCAACTTATCATTTCGATTAAGTTGTCAATTGAAATAATAATGTTCACTATATTCTGCCACGACTATATTACCTCTGAGCAGATATAATGAATATAATTATTTTCTACAAAATCATCACAAAATATATCATGTCTTGTACCTCTGAATATATTTTCTATCTCTATTATTTATATCTGAACAAGATATGCAACAAATAATGGAGCCACAGCAAAAATGTCTTTTATTGATTGAAATATAAGACATTACAAAAAACGCACATACTTCAAAAGATATAAGTACAAAATGTTCCATTTAAGATGGAGGTATTATCAGGTTGTCAATCTGCTGCTTCAGAGTCTGCAGCCGTTCGTCGCGAGTGGACATCACCCTCCTTCTCGCTTCTTTTATTCCGGTTTCTTCATTGAAAACGGGCATGGACACTGTCCGACGTGTGATTTCAGCACCATGAGTCGCCTCATATTCTTCTTTCTCATGAGTCAAAGCCTGGAATTGTTCGATGGCAACTTGATGATCAGCAATTTCATCTTCCAACTCTTTCTGGAGACGAGTGATTTCTGGCCTCAGCTCATTAGCTCTCTTCTCTTTCCTCTCAGCCATCAAAGTTACTGATTCCAGTTTAGAGTTATATTCAGCGGATTTTATAGAATAAGCTTCCAAGAGATTCTGAAGGTTCATCCTTTCAATATCAGCTGCCAGGGCCATTTGTTCAAATTCGGCCTGCACTAGGGATTCCACTTCCTCTTTGTTGAGTGCTTTATAATTCTTTATAGAAATCTCTAACTCATCCAGTATATGCTCGAGGAGAGTAGCCTGAGCTTCGTCACCTTGTTCCCTTACAGCCCTCACTAAGAGAGAAGTCGGATTTCTGACCATAAAAAAATCAGCACCCTCTTTGTCCATCATTTTGTTGACTAAGGGTCTCAAGGATTCAAAGAAGCATATGGTAAACGATTGGACGACTTGCTGATTAATTGCCCGAGTGCCTGGAGTTGCAGCTACTCCTGTTGAAGATGAGGTAGCAGGATCTCGTGTCCGAATAGCAGGTTCTTTAAATAATGCAGCCAATGTGGAGCTAGTCACCCCTCCTGGTTATTCTTCTGTAAAAGTAAAATTGTTATTTTACTAGTTGTTTGCTAAATAACCAAAAAGATCAAATGAAGACAGTCTTACCTTGGTTCGATCCAGCAATGAGCTTATCCCCTGCAAGAGTAGACTCTGGCAGAGCAGAAGTAACTTCAGCTATAACAGCTTGGCTACTACCCGCCTCAGAACCACAAGACAAATGATGACTGCTACTAATAACCACTGTCGTTATGGGCACTATGTCCGTGCACGTCGGAGGTGCTAGAGGAGTCTCATGATCTACAAGAAATACAAATAAAGACATTAGCTATCAATTCATTCAAGAGAAGATTGCTAATTCCATTTTATACCTTGAGGATCATTAGCGAGAGTTTCTTCCAGGGTTTCTTCATCTATTGCTTTTTCCGGAACCTCAACATCCTTTTCAGGATTTAAGGTATCAGTAGCATTCTCTGGAGCCTCAACATCCTTTTCAGGATTTAAGGTCTCAGCAGCATTCTCTGGGATTTTAATATCCTCCTCATTTACATCATCGACAGCAGTAGGAGATGTGTGCACTTCATCATCTTCTTTAAGATCTTGCATGTAGTCATCAATATTCTCAGATGAAGAGCTCTCCTCATCCTCGTCTTCTTCTGGTGCCTTTTCGCTGGTAGTCGCTGCATGGTCGCCATAATCATCCAGAGGGCTGTAACTGCAACCTTCTAGAGCTGCAATTACTTCGCGATCTTCCTATTCGCGAATGGTTCTAGGAGTAGGCAGAAGTTCAACAATCTGTAACTGCTCTTCCCTCACTTCCTTCACAGTACTTCCTCTAGGCTCTTCGGCCTCAGTTTCCGGAGCAAGATCTGTTATTTGCTCGATCTCCTCTTATGTTCAGGACTAGGAGTTTTATTCCTAGGCTCTGAAACAGGAGTAGGAGAGGGCAAAATTAATCCAGCTGCAGAATCCATCACCATTGAAGACAAGGCCCGATTCCTTCTGAGGACCAGCTTCTTTCTTTTTAATGGCCTCTCAGGGCTCTCTATATTGATAGTTTCAACATGTTTCTGGATAGAGGTTGGTGTAATAGCCTCTTCTTGCTGAGCTGACTCGGCCAGTTGCCGAGACTGAGATCGAGTAGTGATCTTTTCAGAAGAGTGATCTAAGATCAACTTCTTCTTTGCTGCTGGAGCAGGAGGCTCCTCTCTTCTCCTTTTCTTTGCTGGAGATCTACCCACTTTCAGAGAGAAACGCATTACTGTGTTTACTTCTTGAGGGAACATAATATCCCTCGAAGCTTCCAAAGGTGCATCTGCTGGCTCGTGCACCTCATCATTTCCAGGGAGCGATAGAGCAACTCTTCCTTTCTTCAATCTCGTCGAAGAAGCGAAACTATCTGCGAGATTAAAATTCTCAGCAAAAGTGTTCGCGGATGTATAAAATACTGAATAAGTAAATAGCATCCGAGGACCATGAGTACTATTTGCTGGCATCGAGAATATGGCCTTCGTATCACGGGCATTATAATAAGCCCAAGCCCGGGCCCCGTCTATCAAAAAACCCTTATCTTGGAGGCAGGTAATTGCATTTCCCACATGGAATTGATCATATCCAAACTGCCGAGCAAATCGGCTGGGGAGATATGGTTCTAAGTAACATTCCTCTTCGAACCGGTATACCAAATGAGACGGTCGAATTATCTTCAACCATTCAAAGGCTGTACGGTTTAGAGGTTGCATCTTTGAATCCACCATATTTGTTGGCATCTGATCATGTCCAGCAGGGAGAGGAGCACAACAAAAGTTCCATCCTCTATTCAGATTTAGAACATATCTACACTCGCTTAAAGAAGTGTACTTCCATTTACCATGAGAGTACCTTCGCAGAAAGCTGCCATCAACCGGTCCCATGCCGGAGTCCATTAAAGTGGGATAGTGGAGAAGCAACCATCCAAATAGATATGTGTATGGCAGCTCTAGGCGAGGGAATTCTTTCTCTCCTTTTGCTTTCAGCATCAGATCAACATACAAACGAAGACTGGCATTTAATTTGCAAGTCATTGCTGATAACAGGTCCACCTTGTAGCCAAAGACTAACTTGACAGCGGCAAAAAGAACGCCGCGATGAAAGCGGTCCACAGCACTGGATCCTGGGACCACAAACCGCCGGAGCCAATATGTCAGAAACCCTGCCAACTGGGCTTCTTTTGACATGGGTCTATAACCCATTCTCAAATAACTCTCCAGAGTGTCCCCTTTCTTTAAAGGAGGATATTGATAATCATCTTTCATTTGTTTATCAAAATTACCACTCTATTCCATCAGCTTCATAACTTCTGTATTGCTCAAAGGTTTGAAGAAATTAGGATAACATTTATCGTTTTCCTTAGTCTTCTTCTCTTCTATGTGGTTAAGGAACAGATAGGGTAACCATTTCGAAGAATAACAGGTGTTTGCTGTAGCACTCTTATAAAATAGGGAACAGATCTTGTAATGGCATAGCAGTTCCTCGAATACTGCTACCATTGCTGCATTTTCCCTTCTAAGTTTGTCCAACTCATCATTGGTTGGAACAAACTCTTCATATGGAGCGTCTACCATTGGCAAGTACGAGATATATTTCATCTCGTGAAGTGCAAACCTAATTTCTCCACCAGGGGTCATGAAAGTTCATGTTCTATAATTGTATCTTTCAGCTAAGGCCAAGAACATGTGTAAATTGGGTGCAAAACCATAAACAGTGGCATGTACTGCTTGGTACAAATTGATTTATTGAAGTTTGTCTTCAAATATTGTCAGAATCCAATTTGCAATACAGTTCCATCTCTTGTATTCTGGATTCACCAATCCAGTTAATCTGATATCCTGTTCGGGGTACTTCCCTTCAGCTTTCGCAAATTCGTTTGCAAATATCGGTGTTCTGATAGGCATCAACAAAGAGGAGTTCTCTGGCGGAATGCAACCAGGTCTCAAGCCTCTCAACAAGACACTGTATCGATCAGAGGAGCTGTAGAACATATCCTTCTTATTTGACCCCTTATTCACAAAATTTTCCCTGCACGGGCGTCTTGGAAAAGAGTGAGGTTCCACTCCATCTTCCTCGGATAGCTCGCATGAGCATACCGGGATATAGGGAGACAGCGGGCAATATCTGGTATAAAGAATGACCTATCTTCCTGATGGACTATTCTTTCCTCCATCCTCGGCCTTGGTTGAGAGCTTTTCTCAAAAGCCTCACCAAACAAGAATAAAGGTTTCTTATGAATAATAGCGTCTGCTGATTCCAAGGGTTGTCCATTCATTAAACACAGTAGAGTCTCATTGTCTTGAGATATCAGAATCGCTTGACGGGAGGTCGGTAGATCATACTGGGGATAATGTACATGGGAGAGATCCTCTTTATACTCTGACTCTGAAAGAGTTCCCATAAAAGTTTCATATTCTGGATCTTCTCTCACGTTAACTGCATCAAATAGAGAAAATAAAAATCAGTACAAGTCAAGTCAAAGATTCTGTCATCAGTTTGCGCAAAATCAGAATGCGCAACATCAGATTGTGCAGTATCAGTTTGCGCAAACGTCAGACTGCACGAACAAACAGCCATCAGTTTGCGCTGACAACCTTGTGCAAATCAGCAGATTGTGCTGACATTTGCCAGCGCAGTTCAACCGATCGCGCAGAAAGTCGCTCTTCATAAAAATAAAGAGTTAACTGATTTGTGCAACCAGAACCCTAAAGAGGGTGGCGCAGTATGATCACATCTCTAAAAAGAGATGGATTTTGAAGAGCAGTGAGATCAAAACCCTAAAAAGGGTTTTTGATTGAAAGTTCTCTACCTGACATTGCAGGGTGCGCAGATTCATGACGAGAAGCTCGTCGCGCAGCCCTGTTTGATGATTCGGCCGGAGCTTTGCCCTTAGCGGCGGCGGAGGATCGTCGGGGCGTCATGAAGATCGTCGAAGAAGGAAGTCGAAGTTCGTTTGGAAATTTCTTTCTCTCAAACACAAAGGAGGCAAAGTAAAGAAATGAAATGAAGAAAAGAGCTATTTATAGTTTTTGAAAACGAAACGGCTGCCTCAGTTTGCACCTAAAATTGTGGACAATCCCTCAGATTGCGCAGCCAGCTTACCTCATGCACAAATTGATTCAAATTTCAAAATTCAAAGTATTTCAAAATTTTGAATAAGTTCAACTTTCGAAAACTTTGAAGGGGGTCTTGTAGGTCCTAAAAAATCAAGTGGCACACATCAACAAAGTCAGAAAATCAAAAAATACAACTTTCAGATGACTTGTGTAGACAATAGATTGCGCACCATTCAGATTGCGCAGGATCGATTTCGCACACTCTCAATTGCGCAGGCTGATGTGGCAAATCGCCATTATTACCTGACACAAATCAAATCTTCTGACAACTGACAGCACGGAGATCGAGGCGGCCGTTCGTTTAATCGTGCAGCACGGCGCTCGAGGACAGCTGGCACTGCGATCCATGTTGGCGTAATCCGAGTTGGCACAATCCATTTCCTGTGCAAATCAGGTTGGTGCAATCTAAAGTCTGCGCAGTTCAATATGCGTGTTCTACCAGTACAAATGATAAAGTACACGTGGCATTCATGCCATCAATTGCCCATTTCGTGGCAACTGCCTATGCATGATCATACGCATTTCAATCAAATGATGCCATGTGTCCAAGACAGTTAACCCATGATCCAGCAACTGCCTGCGCAGTCCATTGCTGCGCAATCCATCATGCGCAGTCCAGAATAACTAAAAGTTAGTTATTTCTCAGAACTCTATAAATAGAGTTTCAAGTCTCCATTCAAGGGGATCACGAATCAATAATCAGAGATCAGAGAGTTCAGGAGTTCTTGCCCAAGTGCTGCTGCATTCTTCCGAGGCTTTTGCCTTCAACTTCCGAGGCTTTCTGCCTTCAATTCCAGAGTTGTTCTCAACTTCAGAGGCTTCGTCTTCAGAGTTCACATCGTCCAAGGGAAAAGCAATCGTCATCTAGATTGGATTCCTAAAGTTGTACCATTCCTAGAATTCAAATTGTAATCTTTTACAAAGTTTGTATCAATAAAGTTCTTCAACTTTTGTTTTTTACAAACAACGACAATAGGCCACAAAATATGGTAAAGTAAACATGATAAACATGGTATCATGAAATCCATATGACACTAACCCGTGTAACAAACGTGTCAAGAATCAAATATGTATCACTAATCATGCAATTATAGTAATTAATAATATTGAAAACAAACAAAAACTGTACTTGCCTGGGGTCCTTAATTGGTGAAACAAACCATCTCATTGGGTCCAGAATAGTCTGGTTGGCTAGAGTTGATGCGAAGGAGTTCGGGTTTGCAAGAAAAATAGGAATACGATTAGGTTGGTCATGATTTATAATAGAAAGAATTTACATAAATAGTATATATAATTATTTTAGAAAACTATTTATAATATTAGAAATTATATTGTATTAGGCAAAATATTTCTAGATAGCTATTAGAATATAGAAAGTATGTTTTTAGGTCAAGCTATATTTTTAGAAAATATGACTGATAATTTTAGGTCAAGAGTCGTATATAAAATTCTATAAAAATAATAGAATAATATTTAGCTTATAGGCACTATATTTGGTTACCACCTCAATATAAATAAATGATACTAGTAATAATAACAATATTTACACATCATTATAACAATATAACAATTATAACTATACAACATATCTTTATAAAAATCGTACTGTAACTGATATTATAAAGATGATGATAATAATAATAATAATAATAATAATAATAATAATAATAATAATAATAATTATAATAATAATAATAATATAACAATATAAATACATATACATATATACCTTACTGTAGTCGGTATAGTATACTAATTCTAATACCCTATGCTACTGTATACAGTCATTAATCCTCTCTCAATTTATACAAAATAATAATAGATATAATAATAATACTATTAGAACAGCTGTTATCTCTTTTCCAAGTGCATAATGAGTAAAAAATAAAGAAACAAAAGAAAATTAAAAGCGAAAGAGGAAGAGAGAGAAGTTGAAGCAAAAAGGTTTGTGTGTGCGCTCACCCAAAACCGAGAGCTTTGTGTGTGCTCCAGCGGTCTGCATGCACGGTGGTGGGCGATAATGTGCTCGGCTGAGGGAGCGAACGTGTGATGGCACAGGTCGGGGAGGTGGTGATGACGGGTTCTGTGGAGGTCGTATCGGTGTATGGGGCGGAGGAGATCATGGAGCGGCAGAGAGAGCTCGCCGGTACTGCGCTCGACGGACGGCGCACAGGCGACACAGATGCTGCTGTGGGGAGACGGCTTTGTGTACGTGGAGGCATGCGCTCCGGAGAGGCGACAATCAGTGCCAACTTCAAGGAAAAAGAAGCCGGCGCTCAGGGATTGGTACTTAGCGCGACTGAAGGTACGGTGGGGGTCTGGCTCGGCGGTGAGGAAGATGTGGTCAGTACGGGGACAAGGATTCGTCGGCCTCAACGGGAGACGTGTCCAGAAGACACGGGAACGACCGCAGCTTGCGGTAGTTAGAACATAGGTAAGGATTTAGGGTTTTGCTTTATTTTGTTTTTGTGGTTGGTGGTTGGGGTCGTCGAGAGTGGCGGTGGAGCTAGGTTGGCCGAAGTCGATGGGTCGACCGCGGTTGGTGGATAGCTGACCTGGAGGGAAGTGAAGTATGGTAGAGGTGCTGGTTATATGTCATGGTGGTGTCGGAAAAGGGAGAAGGTCGACGACGATGGTGGCAGGGGAGTTTCGATGGTGGTGGTGGAGACGGTGTTCAAGAGGGTAGCTGGGAAGTGCCGCGAGGAAGTCGTAGGGACTTTAGCCAGAATTGATGTTTGGCCTGAAGGGTGGTCGGGGCTACAGAGTTGACGGGGTCGACAGAGAGGAGGAGGCCGGACAATGACGGTGAATGCGGCATTCCGGAAAGGTGCTTGCCTACCGCAGGTGGCAACCTAGTACAGAGTAGAGGCTAGGTGTTCTGTGTGGTTGTATTGTAGTGCCCCGTTCCTACATCGTCCTCTATTTTTGTCTACGGGGTGCACGAGAAAGGAACACTATCACTACCGATTCAGTCGGGACCGATAGATCGAGATCGGTTCAATCAGTCAAACGGGAATGACTGAATTAAGATCCTTTTTCTTTATGGAAAGGCTTTTTGGGAATCAAGTCTCATATTCAGCGGGTTACGCCTCAAGGATTGGCTCTGCGGATGAGTCAGAAGAGACCTCCCATTGCTCTGCTTTTTATGCCGTACTTGCTTTGGCTTTGACTTTGGTTTTTATGAATGCATTTTCGTAAATATTTTCGATAGTTTTTATGGCTTGTATTTTCGAACTTCACATTCGTATCGAATTCCTTGAATAACACAGTATTCTAGTCAGTTGCTTATGCGATTGCAGGTGATCGCGTAGGCGACATTAAAGTGCTGCCAACTAGTCCTTCGTCTGAAGCAAAGACTAAGGTGAGTGGCTGACCTCCTTCGCCTCGACCCTTTGTTTCAAAATCAATCATGAAACACAAAGGCAATGCTTGTCGCCATAGTATAGAATCAATGAATTGAGGCACGATTCTTCACGAAACACTTGCTAAAGGCAACTCGGAATAACTACATCAATTAGAGTAATTTACTTTGAAAATGTAAGTTTTACACCAAAAAAAGAACTGATATGGTTCTAGAAAAGAGAGAATTATTTTATGATTTGCAAAAACGGTCATTGGACAACTTGTGCACAAGGGGTAGTTTCCTTGAATGGTTGCCTAGGCCAAGGAACCGATTCGGCCCGGGAGGAACGAGTATAGCAAGTGCCAGCAAGACTGGTGTGGGTGATTCGGAACTTTCGCATAAGGCTCGCTACCCGCTGCAAAAGGATCGCCGTCTAACCGGCTATAGTCCATGATGGCTTGACATTGCCAGTGACCTTCACAACCTTTCACTGCTTGAACTAATACACGTGACAAGGGATGAATATGATAACTGCTCAATCTATACAATTTCATATGCTTATCTCAAAACATGTTAAGATACAAATCGATCATGATGGTTGGAAAGATCACCAAATAGCTAACATGTTTTATAAAACTGCTTAAACCAAATGCAGAGCTTGGGTTTAATTAGCCCCTCGCTAGTACATGTGATCGTACTGATATTCGCACTTTGCAGGTTCTAGGAATCAAGAAGAACGCGCCAACTGACCAAGGCGACGTTCGTGTTTTGAAGCTTCGACCGCACGTCGAAGACTCTCCTCATATCACTTTTGAAGACTCTCTGCAATAGTCCAAGGAACATGTCTCGGCCTCCCTTAAATCCAGGTGGCTAGAATACTTTTGTTGTAAATGAGGGATGTATATATGGAACGGCTATCTCCTCGGCACTACTTTTGTAATCGAGTCATAATGTATAGCCCATGCGGTACAATTGTAATAAGAGTCTGTAAATGATGTCTATTATCAATAAAATATAAAGTTTCTCTGTCTCAATGTCTTGTTCAATTTATCTGTGCTTGTCACGACCTGCACCCGGATATTCAACACGAGTATGTGGGCCATGTCTAGCCTACGCCTCGGTATCGGTAGTAGTTCGCTATCAAGTACCCAATAAAATGTCTAAATAGTTCTATGATCCACTAAAACATCATGTACTCAGATCACATACAGCTAAGGAAGATATGAAAGAAAGATAACAATGGAATCTATAAAATGATTCATACATATCAAGAAATGTATCGAAGACATATCCAATGAACAAGACATAAATCTAGAAAAGAATATGGCCTAGAGCTCACAAGAGGTTAACTCACGATCCAAAAGAACGTCGAGATCCGTCATCATGAAGTCCAAAGTATGGGGCATAAAATTACCTAAAAAATAGTTATCTAGTCAGAATTGGAACGAGCACATCACTAACAACAGTTTCCAGTAAATGATAAAGACTATGTAACAGTAAATAGAGAGAATATACAAGAAAAATAAAGTGTACATAAAAGTACATGGCATGGTAAAATAGCAAACAAGAGCAAGAAAGAGTAAAGCAGGTCATATCATGTACAAGACTCAAGAATCTATACTAACTATGTGAGTAAGTAGTAGCTTCAAAATGTGGTCGGCTTGAGAACTTGCACAAGGTCTACTGGCCTGGTTAATCATACGTGGGTTGTATAATTAATACTCACAAGGAATTAATACATGCACAAGAAGGGTATTGATCACATATCTACATTACTACTCCCCACCTCCGACTGATACAGTGGATCGAACTATGACGCGTTATGACACGAATTCTCTGAGAAGGTCGCGAGCCTTCACTGGAATCATGTCTATACAATACATAAGAATAAGAACAAGACTTGCACAAGATATACCAAGAAATATAAGGAATAACATCTCATGTCGGGATCCAAACAAATAGCAATCTGTGTGACCAATATGTCAAGAAATCAAGGATATCTACATATACATGAAACACAGAAAAGAACATAAACGAAAAATTATTAGAGAATGTACTCGCCTCAATTTAGTTGGAGTCGACGTGCACGACACGAACGTGTCGACGGAATCGGTACCGATGCTATGCTCTACAAGATGGTCCCAAATAATGACATAGATAGTTTCGTTGAGTCCAGTATAGTCCAAATAGTCCAATTTGATATATTGTAGTCCAAAATCAGAGTTCGACACGATTATTGAAATCGAGGTAGTAGTCTATGATCAGGGATAGAAAACGACTATATTAGTCATGATCAAGAGGTGATTAGTTAAATGAAAAGGGGATTTAGGAAATAGTCTAATAATCAATACTCATAGCTACATTAGTAGTAGTAATAAAATCTACTCAAAAATACAATAAAGTTTTCATAATTATTTTAGAAAGTATTGGAAAATATATTTACATAACTAGGTAACTTATTTTAAAATGAGGGTCCAAATAAAATATAAGCCAATGATTATATATATGTCCCGTAGCCCAAATACATTTTAAAAAAATAGACTTTAGGACAAAAATATTTAGAAGGTATTAATTGTCTATATAGGCCAAGGCCCAAATCATTTATGTGAATATAAATATATAAGGCCTAATTAGCTAAGGCCCAAAAATCCATTAGTACACAAATCAACCCATATATAGATGCTATAT
This sequence comes from Iris pallida, assembly GCA_029216955.1. NCBI lineage: Eukaryota > Viridiplantae > Streptophyta > Magnoliopsida > Asparagales > Iridaceae > Iris > Iris pallida. The sequence goes on from JANAVB010021600.1 coordinate 8,454,383, forward strand.
CTATGACCCAAGTAATTAAACCCAAAATCTTATTAGTCCCAATAATAATTTAATAGTTAGAAATATAGACGTATATATAACATATACATATACATATTCACAATTATCATATATACAATTATTATAGCTCAAAATACGAAAACTTGAATTAATATACATATATATATATATATATATATATATATATATATATATATATATATATATATATATATATAAAAAAATATATATATATATATATATATATATATATATATATATATATATATATATATATATATATATATAAATATATGTATACCTAAATATATAAATAGATATAGGCTAAAAGCAAATATGATAATTCCCCCACAGCCAAAAACTAATACCCAAGACCCTAATAATAACTATGTCATTAACCAGTGATTGTAACGCCCACTTTTCTAAATGAGATAATTTTGAAATTTTATAATTTTTAATCTTTTAATAATGAGATTTAAATCATGTTATGATTTTGGTGATTTTTAATTCTTTTAATACTATTTAAATTGTTGAATTGTGATTTTGATGTTTAACTAGTGCAACCTTAGAATTGTTAAGCCTAAAGACTAACCATGATCCTTGGGACCTAACTAAATGAATTAGACGAGTTAGTAGGACTCTAATTATGTTATGATGACTAATTGCAACTTTTTAGCTTAGGGATATTTTGGTCATTTTGATTTTTGTGAATTATTTTATTATTTATTGCATTGGTGTTGTGATTTTTGACTTTTGCTAGTTGAGAATATAAAGACTAGCCTAGAGTTTGACTTTGACTTTTGTGACTTAGTTAGCATGGTAGAATGGTGTGGGACCCTAATCTAACTTAAGTTGACTCAAGTTGACTTTGGTTCATGTAGAGAATGGGTCTCCTTGGTAGTTGGCCCTTTTAGTTAGAAGGCTTAATCAACTAGCTAGTGCATTAGGCCCATGACCATTTTCCAAGAAACCCTAACCCTAATTCCTATATGGCCGGCCACATCACAGCCCTTGGAGACCTAATCACACCCCTATATAATGTCTCTTAGTGTTCACTTGCCTCTTTTAGAAATCCTCCTTTAGAAACCCTAATAGTTCTTCCCCAAATCATCAAATCTCACCATTCCTCCACCAAATTGATCCCACTTACTTGCATTGGAGATTATTTTTTGGAGTAGAGGTTGAAGGGAGCTGCTTGCAAGGTTTGGAGCTCACTTGGCTATTGGAGGAGGACTTCTCATTTTGGGGCTTTTTGATTAAGATCTCTCAATAGGTAAAATCCCTCAAATTGATTTAAATCTCTATTTTCTTTCCATAGAAGCATCCATCTAGGTGTCCCCTAGCTGTAGAGTGATTTTGGAAGGAATTAGACTTGTTTTGATGTGCGTATCGGACACGTATCAGTGTCCAATACAGGGTGTTTGTTGAAATGCCCCAAAGGGATTTTTATTGTTGTTTTTCAAAAATATTTGAATGAAATTGTAGATCTATATGTGGCTTTTGTTTTCGTGTCAGACTGAGGTGATCCTCGTGTCTGTATCGTGTCCACACGAGGGTGTGCGCAGGTGCCCTGCTGCTCGAAGTGAAATTCTTTATGTCCGTGTCACTTGGACACGCGACACTTGGCGTGTAGCTTGGGGACGTGACTGACATGTCAGCCCCCAAGTGCCATGTCACTTCATCTTGTGTTAGACTCGAATTTTGAGCCGCACTGATTCGTGCGCTGTGCTGACACGCAAAATTTTGCGTGTGATATGCGTTTCGTGTCGCGCGGACACGTGCCGAGAGACTCTCGTGTCGTGTCGAATATGTAGCCCTAGTGCTGGGCTACATGTGGACACGAGCACGAGACATGTCGTGGCTCGTGTCGGGTCCACGAGGCCGTGTCCTCACTGCACGAGGCAGTTTAGTGCACGTTTCCTGTGTATGTGTGTTCGATTTGAAATTGACACTTCGTGTCCAGTTTGTGGACACAAATTCAGCCCCCTTGACACACGTGCATATGTATATCATTTTGGCACATATTAATTTGATGCAATATTAGGTTTTCGATTCGAATTTTAGGTATGTTTCAATTCAGATATGCATATTTATGATACTGCTTATTCAAATAGGTTTTTTCTGAGTTTGTAAATCTTTTAAATAATGTAAATATGTGATTTATATGGTATTTAAACTGTTGTACATGTGTATCACATTGGTGTATGATTGGGGTTTGAAATTTGTAAAGTTACATTTCAAATTAAGGTTCTCTATATATATGTGAATGAATTACATAGGTATATATATATATATATATATATATATATATATATATATATATATATATATATATATATATATATATATATATATATAACTTAACTGCATCTAACTGCACATATGTATATATTAGCTGAAATAATTTGGTTAGTGATTAGCTCGGTTTGTTGATGTCTTAATTGGGTTGTTTACATGCCGGGTTTGCATTAACTGATACACAGTGTATTTGAAATTGGGTTTTATATTTAAAATCATTTTAAATTGTTTAAATACCAAATTCACGTTAATTTCATACTGTATGACATGTGTAGTATATTGGGTTACATGTGGTTTAGGTTTTCGAAAGGTTTCATTCATTATCAAGTATAGGTTGAGAGTTCATTCATATCTAATAAATGAGTTAACTGAAAAGTGATGATTCCTGAGATTACCTATATGTTACCTGAGATGTTTCCGTTGTAAATTTCCTGAGTTTTTTCTGTGTTAACTGAGACTAAGTTAGATTATTTAACTGTAAACCAAGAACTTGCTTTCATCTTTGTAAAACTGAGGATTTCGAATGTAAATGTTAACTGGGTATTGTATAATCTGAGATTAGTTTCAACATGAGATTTGACTTGGGTTGAATAGTAAACTAAAATTTGGTTTTGAATTGAGCTTGGGATTGGGTTTGATAGATGTAATGAAACTGAGAATGTTTGTATTAGTTTGATATGTTGAGAAAACTGAGATTGAAATTGTAACCTGAGATTACTTGCTTTGTTTCACTCTGTTTTAAGTTCTTTTACACTGTCCACCTGCCACTTATTACTCACTGTCACAACTCCTTACCTGAGAACACTTAGCCTTTCACTTTTGTATTTTCTCACATTCACATGTCACTCTTTCACACATTCTTTAGTTTCCCCTCTCTATACATATATATTTGTATAGATATAACATGTGATGATTGTATATATATATTACTTGTATATATATTTATGTATACTTATGTAGAGATGTATGTATGTATCCTTGTATATAGGTAATGTGTACATATATGGATATGATATTTACATAGATTTGATTGTATATATACTTTATATATATATATATATATATATATATATAGATGTTATATAGGATATATATTTGATATATGGTTTTGGTTTTGGTATAGGTAGGCTTACCTATAGGCCTGCCCTATATACGCTAGTTAGTGTATATATATATGTTGTGATTATATCCTAGAGACTTGTTGACCATAGTTTGACTTCATGTTGACCATAGTTGACCAAGAGTTGACTTTGACCGAGAATGACCTAGAATTGACTAACCTAGACTAGTTGACCATTGTTGACCAAACCCTAGATAGTTTGACCATAGTTGACCTAGTTTTATTGTATGGTTGACCAGAGTTGACTTTGGCCTAGATTGACCTAGATTCATATAGAATGCATTACAAACTTTATTTTTACCATTGTGGATATATTGTGACCTGTATTGCTCTAAATATGACTCAGTTACTCCGATTTGGACATCTATTCTTATCGGACATTCAGGATCTCAGGCGAGTACATTCTCTGATCATTTCATACTTGTTAGGATTTATATTCTTGCTCTAGATTACTTTACTTGATGCTGTCACGTTGTTAACACGGATTGGTACTATATGGATCTTTACATTGAGATGTTATCCCCCTCGTGAGCATCGGGTACATTATGTCATGTGCGTTTTACTTTCATCATGTACTCATGTGCTTTCACTATTCATGTATACTCTTGTGATTCATGTACTCTCATGTTCACAGAGCCCTCATGTATAACTTTGTGTGCACCTATTTATGGGCACCCATGTGAAATATTGTACAATAACATAACTTGTCTGAATCCTTGTGTATTGATTGGGGTACGGGAGGAGTAGAAGCAGTCATGTGAACAATTCAAAAGTACTATAATCAAGTGCAAACTCTTTAGTGTAATCATGTACAAATTTAAGCCGTTCACATATCTATCTTGTACTTTACATCACTAGTTACTGATAGTTCTTTACTTATAGTAGCTATTTAAATTACAGTTCTCTCTCTTTTACTACATGTATTTTCTTTCAGCGTTTCATGTATTTTACTCTATTGCATGCTTTATATTCCTGTCTTGATATGAACTGTTGAGATTTTGTGCTCGTTCCTGTCCTGACTGGACCTGTTGAAAAATATTACAGAGGATGACGAGGACCTTTGCCCTACCTATTATGGAGCTGTCATAGACAACCCCTGCGACTTGGACCTTCAGCAGGATCCATCAGCAGTAGAGGATGTCACCCCTATAGTTTAGGCTAGTTAGCTTAGACTTCTATCTTATTTTGATATCTTGTCTCATTTGGATACATTAATGTATATATTTGGGATCATGTTGTTATTATGGATGTTTTGTGGAGATGTTATCTTAGACACTTAGACTTCTTTTTCCTGTTTGTATTTTATTTGGTGATCTTCATATCATATCATATCTATCTTATCGTACTTCTACCTTAGTTGTGATTGAGCTGTATATTTCTGTATTGTCCTCCGATTGGAGAGTATACACTGTACATGTACCTTATCATGTTAGATGTATGTGACCTAGGACAATGTTCTACCGCTAAAACTGTGGCGTAGGCTGGATGTACCCACTTCTCGTGCCCCTACACTGGGTGCGGGTCGTGACACGTTTTCAGGGGTAGCCCATGTAGGTCAAGATTTTGTAGTGGTATTCGAACTAGAGTATCACTACTGCCAGCACTATGATATAGTATATAAGTTTAAGGTACTCAATCACATTAGAAAAAACTCTTATCTAATTTTTGATGCAAATTGCCTTCTTTTAAAATAACTGTCCTCCTTTGATTATATCGCTTTATTCTCAGTAATTGATTTCTTGTTGATTTGTCTCTAGGATGGTGCAGACACGATCTCATCGCTCTGGCCAGAGGGATACTACTGAGAGGTCTGCCACCTCTTGTCCGGCTCAGCCCGGTCAGGCAGTTCCTGTAGTACCTTCTCATATCGGAGCTTCTACCGCATTTGCGGGTGCACCTTCGCTTGTATAGAGACATTTTCCCGTCATTTTTGATTTCTTTCAGCAGCAGCCGCCTTCGAGATCGGTTGATGCAGCACAGTTGTTCACCTTCTTTCAGAGGATGATGGAGGCTCAGCAATAGCAGTCGGCTTATTTTCAGCAGGGCATAGAGAATGCCCATTAGCTTGCCCTGACGACGGTGGAGAGAGTCATTACGCAGCCCCAGGCAGGCTAGATACAACAGTATCAACCGAGGATACCAGGGATCCAGGAGTTCCAAAAGATGCATCCACAGGACTTCTGCGGCACAGAGGGGATTCTTTATACGGATGACTGGATAGAGCACATCGAGAAGATCTTCCGGTTGGCGAAGATTCCAGCCCGACTGCAGATTGATGCAGCAGGTAGCCAGATGCAGGACTTGGCTCTCACTTGGTACCAGACGGATCCTTGGGTGGGTATCGAGGGTCAGACTTGGGCATCTTTCAAGAAACCGTTCAAGGAGAAGTTTTTCCCTGACACAGCAGTCATCGCTCTGGAGACGTAGTTCGAGAGTCTGGTTCAGAGGAATCAAACCATGGAGGAGTATGCTGGAGAGTTCTGCCATCTGGGTAGATTCGTCGAGGGATTCAGTGAGACAGCGAAGGCCCGGAGGTTCCGGAAGGGGTTAGTCAAGGAGGTCAAGTCCTTGACCAAGAGCGACAGGGATGCTACTTTTGAGGAGATTCTGGTGGGTGCCTTAGTAGCAGAGGATGATCTTGAGCTAAAGCTCAAGAGGGGACGAGACGCCTATGGAGCCAGCAGCAGCGGAGGCCAGGCCAAGAGGCCTCACGTACAGATTCAGCAGCAGCAGCAGCAGGGGCCAGTTCAGCAACAGTTTCAGGGCCAGGGACATACACTTTACCAACAGGCACCGAGGTAGCAGCCCATTAGTTGTACTTTCTGCAAGAAGCCGGGTCATGGATGGAATGACTACAGGAAGAGACTAGGCAGGTGTTTACTTTGTGGATCAGCTAAGCATCAGTGTAGGGAGTGTCCCAAGAACCAGAAATCATTACAGACTCAGGTAGCAGCAGGAGCTAGGGCTCCGACAGGGCAGCAGAGGGGACCACCATTGCAGACTCAGCAGGAGAGGTATGTCCAGCATCAGCAGCAGGAGGAGGGTGGTCATACAACTCGTATACCCATGCCAAAAAAATAAAATTTAAAGGGGAGAGAGAAGCTGGGCTTCTCATTCCAACTCTCCCCAAAATTTTTGAAAGGAAGACAGAAGAGGAAAGGGGAGACGGTGAAGAAGGGGGTCACACCGAACGGTTGGTCGTCGGCAGCTGTCCAAGACTGCGGAGGTGGCGTCGGATCGGACAGCCGAGGTCACAGGAATGGGGCACGCGCTAGGTCGGTGGATGGGCTCGGGTCCTGACGGGACTCGCAGCGACCGAGCAACGGGAGGCTTTCCTCGATTCCAGATCTGGAATGTCGGCCAGATCTCGGGTCTCGACAGCGACCATGTGGAAGAGAACGCACGAAGGAGCAATATCCTGGAGGAGGCAGGATGCGAGGGGAATCTATAGTGCCTCGTCTCTACATCGTCCCCCATTTCTGTCTACGGGGTGCGCGAGACAGAAACACTGTCGCTACCGATTCAGTCGGGACCGATAGGTCGGGATCGGTTGAATCGATCGAACGAAAACGATTGAATTAAGATCTTTTTCTCGTTATGGAAATGCTTCTTCGAAATCAAGTCCCATATTCAGTGGGTTGTGCCTCGAGGATTGTCTCTGCGGCTGAGTCAGAAGAGACCTCCCGTTGCTCTGCTTTTCATGCCGTAAATTGCTTTGGCTTTAGTTTTCGTAAATGCGTTTTCGTGAATATTTTCGATGGTTTTCATGGCCTGTATTTTCGAACTTCGCATTTGTATAGAACTCCTTGAATAACACAGTATTCTAATTAGTTGCTTATGCGATTGCAGGTGATCGCGTATGTGATGTCTAAGCACAACCAACCAGTCCCTCGTCTGAACCAAAGACTAAGGTGAGTGGCTGACCTCCTTCGTCTCAACCCTTTATTTCAAAATTAATCATGAAACACAAAATCAATGCTTGTCACCATAGTGTAGAATCAATGAATTGAGACACAATTCCTCATGAAATACTTGTTAAAGGAAATTTGGAATGACTGCATCAATTTGAGTAATTTACTCAGAAAATGTAAGTTTCACACCAAAAAGAAAAAATATAAGGTTATAGAAAAGAGATAAAACTATTTCAAGATCTGCAAAAACGGTCTTTAGATAACTTATCGACAAGGTGTAGTTTTCTCGAACGGTTGCCTAGGCCAAGGAACCGATTCGGCCCGGGAAGAACGAGTATTGCAAGCGCCATCAATGAATCGGTACAGGTGATCCGAAAACTTTTCCATAGGGCTCGCTATCCGCCGTGAAAAGGTTGCCGTCTAACCCAGCTATAGTCCGTGATGGCTTGACATTACCAGTGAACATCACACCCCTTTCACTGCTTGACTAACGTATGTGACACGAGATGATTATGATAACTGCTCAATGTATACAATTTTATATGCTTGCCTTAAAACACGTTAACATGCAAATCAATCAGGATGGTTAGAAAGATCACCAAATAGCTAACATATTTTATAAAGCTACTTGAACCAAATGCAGAGCTTGGGTTTAATTAGCCACTCGCCAGTACATGTGATCCTACTGACCCTTGCTCTTCACAGGTTCTAGGAATCAAGAAGAATGCGCCAACTGACCAAGGTGATGTTCATGCTTTTGAAGCTTCGACCGTGCGTCGAAGACCCCCGCTGCTTAACTTTTGAAGACTCTCTGTAAGTCCAAGGAACATGTCTCAACATCCTTCAAATCTAGGTGGCTGGAATACTGTTGTTATAAATACGGGATGTATGTATGGACGGCTATCTCATCGGCACTCCTTTTGTAATCGAGTCATGTTGTAAAGCCTGTGTGGCACAATTACAATAGAGTCTGTAAATGATGTCTATTATCAATAAAATACAAAGTTTTTCTGTCTTAATGTGTTGTTCAATTTGTTCGCGCTTTCTATCTTTAGTGTTATGTTTCGGATTATCTTATGACTATGACTTGTGTGATCGTAACCTGGGTTCGCACGACATCACGTCCGGGGGACGACTATTGATTCTACGAAATTGGCGCATGACATAATGGTATCATAGTATGGCTTTACGTCCTTGGCCTTTAGTCTCTAGTCTCTAGTCTCGAACCGTTGACCTCGTGTCGATGAGATGAGTTGTTCCATACGTTGAACACATGATATTTTTTGAAACTAACGAGAGTTGCCTTTTTCCCCGGGAGTTGCGGGACCACGGGCAGAGGGCGAGGTGAGCACTTCCAGCGGCTCAAGTGGCTCCGAAGCTGAGCCTTCCGTCAACCCATTAGGGAGAATGCCTACCAAAGTCGGACCTTCCGATAATCCTATGAAGCGAATGCTGCATATGCTCGAAATACAGCAGAGGCAACCTGCAGTATTCCAACAAGAAAGCGAGAAGCTGCGCCTGCAGTCCAAAAGGCGACTGGCCCAATTTGAAGCCCGGTTCGAAGCGTATTTCAAGATGCAGCAAGGGAAACTTGATACGCTATGGCAGTTGGGGCAAATAGTCATGACTAACAGGAACTCTGCAACCCGTACTGTGGAACCCGTGAACCGGCCCATTGAAGTCGCACCCGGGGAGCTTTCATCTCAGCTTGCGCCGCTAGAGAATAACACCTTCGACTATACCAACTTCAAGAAGGCATTCCGTACTTCCTTCTTCCGTACCAAAGACCCTTCCCTTGCGATCGATTGGTTAGACGAGATCGAAGACAACTTCGAGCTCCTCGGCATCGATGAGGCAAAGAAAGTCGCTTATGCTCAACTTCAGCTTCGGTTAAATGTGTACGACTGGTAGGCGGTACAAAAATAAGCTATTCGTCGCAATGATTCCATCATGCCGATCTCCTGAGCTATGTTCTGCAAGGCCTTTTATAAAACCCATAAATTTTTGGGAATTTTTTTATTATTTAAAAAGACTTAAAAATGAATTTATGCAATTTATGATTTTTTTAGAAATGACCTTAGCCATTGTGGAGTTTTGGAGCGCTAGACGACCATGAACTTTGGCACGGAAGATACAGCAGTGTGCTTTGACCAGTATATTAGCCATGCCGTGGGAGGCCTAGCCATAGTTCTGTCCAAACTAGGAAAATCAGGTCAAGTTGTGAATTGACTCATTTAAATTATTTTAATTAAATATTATTTTTTATATTGATTTTAGATGACCCGGTTTGTCCAATTCAGCCCGAACTGGTCCCGAACCAAATTTAAGCCCATGCAGGCCTGTGGTGTGACCAATGTGGCCAGGTAGACATATTTTATGTATGTAAAAAATATTTTCTAAATTATTTTATAATTTCATGTACAATTTCTAATTATTTAATTATTTGTTCAATTATTGGTATTTTTATTATTATTAAATAATGTTTAATATTTGTATAATTTTTGGACCCGGATAAGGGTGTGCGGTATAAGTCCACCCATTGGGACAATTTTATTATTTTATTATTACTTAAGTTATTTTGTGGAGATTAAATAAATATGTTCATTCTATTTAAATATTTTTATTATTATTTTGAGTTGGTTTATTGTGAATGGAATTTATATATATATATATAGATATATTTAAATATATTAAATATTAGATATGTGACATTTAAATTATTATTGGATTTTAATAGATTATGGTGTATATATATGGATATATACATATATATATATATATATATATATATATATATAGAAAGATTGAAAAGAATTGATAAAGAGAAAAGAAAAAAAAGAAAAAAAGATAATAATGTGTGGTCGGCCCCACTTATTGGAACCGACCACACCAACATAGCAGAAGCTAGCTAGCCGCCCAAAAGAAACAAGCAGTAGCAGCAACATATAAAGAGGCCGACCCCTCCCTCCACATATATATAGTTATATATATATAAGATTTAGAAAACCTAATTTCCTCTCTCCTTTGTTCCTTCCTCCTCCTCTCTCCTCCGCTCACCCCGTACCTCCCTCGACGAGCCCTCGGCCAACAGCAGCCCCGCCTCACGGTCGCCACGGCAACACCACCACCAACAACAAACGACAACAACAACAGAATTTGAAAGCAAGGTACTTGACTTCTCTGTTGGATTTCTCTCTCGATTCTAGTCCGTTTTTAGATCCGTAAATTCGTGTAGAAAGCCCACATGACCCTCTTCGAGATAACCTAGGTGGATTTTGATATGGCCATCCAACTTTCTCGAAAAATCGAGACGAAGTTGGAGAAAAACTACTTTTCTGGAATATTAAAAACTGTTTTAAAACACCAAATTATCGGCCACTTTTCTTTCTGTACAATAGGATTTTGTAGAGACTAATTAAAGACGATCAAATACAACTTAACAGAGATTGTAACGCACCTTCTGGAATCACTTTTCATCACGATGTAAAAAGTTACACGCTGTTAAATTTTTACAAAAATTATAAATTTTGTTTTCAAAAAAATAGAAAAACACCCCGATACGACGTCCGTCCCAACAAACCGGGCGACGTGGTCATGCACTATATGCATCAAAAGGCGCGTATGGATGTTGTCGACGTGTGAGAACTGACGGGACCCGATTTTGTTGCATGTGCGCGACGAAATCAGTACGTATCCGTCGAGATACCCCCGTATCGACCCTTTGCAAATTAAGTCACAACTTCGTGTACACTCATCAAATCGTGACAAAACTTGCTCCATTGGACTCAAAATATTTTTTTGGTCCTGTGAGCCAAGTTTGGTCCGATTCTGAGACCGTTGACCGGGACGCCATTTTGGAGGGCCCATAATCCCACTCAACGGACGATTTTGTGCACGGTTCACCGGAATCCAAAATTAGACATACCATTGGGTTCGTCTCATCAAAACTAATCCGTAGACATGTAGTCTGACGACTTTAGAGACTATAGGTTCTGGCACGTATTTTGATACAAAGCGAGTCCAACGGCGGACATCGTTTTGACCCAAAATTATGATTTTTTCTCTGTTCCAGAATTTAACTTTTGGACAGGCATTTCCTAGGCATATCTTTTATTCCAAACTCGTTCGTGATGATTGTTGCAGCATCCGAAGTCATCTGCGAGATTTGGCTTTTCTTACTTCGTTTATTTGTCGGTTCGAGCTACTGGATTATTCCCTTTTGCACATCCTCAGGCAAGATACCTTGCCATTAGCTGATTATTTTACTTTAGCTCATATTTATGCATTTATTTATTATTTATTTTTTGTAAAATAGACTGTGATATATGGCACAAGTAGATAGAATTTTTACTGTTTAGTTCTATTTCCTGCTATGTACTATTTTCTTATACATTGAACTTAGTGTTAAGGGACCACCCTTTGTGTGTTGAATTCATAGGCCTTGACACGATTATACCACGTTGTTATGAGTCACATATAGGACTCGGACATGCGTGATTGGCTGGCCCCCAGTACGTATAAGCCGTGCGTTAGAAAATAACTGCTAATAGAGTTGCATGCTAGAAGACTTAGCAGTTATGAGTTGGCATTGGGCGGAGAAAACATGATTGGAAGTTGACTACCACCCTATCTGTCATAGACTCACTCGCTACTGTGGAACGATAGGTAGTCTATATGCTATGGACTCGCTCGATACTGAGGAATAGTATATGGTATTGTGACTCGCTACTGAGGTGCTATACTGTATTGGTATTTTCTTAACTTGACCCGATAGTCATGTGACCATGAACTGTTCTTAAAACTGCATTCACTTAGATTGGTTAGGCACCCTTATCCGTTAGGTATGAGTACTCTTGGTTTGGGTACTTGTATCTGACCGTGGCTTGGAAAAATAACTTGTCGCAGATTAGTTTGCCACATCTTGTCCTTGTTTGGTTGTAGGTGTGGCTTACTACTCCGATGAGAAGGTATTGAACCTTGTTGGTGTCCGGATACCATATTGGATTTGTGACTTGGGAAGATATTTTACCGTGGGTTAGTGTGCCATCTCCTGTCCTTATTTGGTTGGGGGGTGGTACGCTAATCCAAAAGGTGAGGTATTGGACCATTTTATGATCCGATCTTACTTATTACTATTGAGCAATATTTATTCAGTTTATATGGCATGATATTATGTATCTTGTTACGTCCCTTTGAGGACTTGGTTATCTCCTCAGGTGTACGTTCTTGTCTTTCACAGGTATTCTAGCCGGGATTGCGATCTTCTCTATTCATTCGGAGATAACATTTCTTGGGTCTTTCTTTGCTACTCCCGTCAAATCATTTCAGTTTCCATGTATATTTTTCTCTTACTTGTTGGTAGTGGATCTGTCTCCGCCCAACATATTATACAAATACTTATTACAGTTGATTATATGATATCTTTTATTCTTACATTTGTGGATGAGATTAGATTAATCTTAGTTTACTGGATTTTACAGCTTATGTATTCATACGAGGTTTCCATATATTGGAGTATACTTCATATGTATACAGCTGGCATGTCTATGTACCTAGTCCTACGTATTTTAGGACTGGGCGTTACATATTTTTGTGGTGGCCCATGCAGGTCGAGTTTGTCACTTCGATTACGTAATTGTACCGAGGTGAGCCTGTAATATAGGATTAGAGTCTAGGAATCTCATCCACGTACTTGATCACCTTCCTTGGTTTCCAAATTCCAAACTCTCATTGCCTCCCTTGATTTTTGCATCTAGTTTGAACTCTTTCTACCAACACCCTATCATCTTGTGCTTAAACATGGTTAGAAAGATGACTACACTACTATATACTTATTGGTCAACCATATGGCTAGAAGGATTATATTAGTAATTGGAATATAAGAAGACCTTAACTAAGTTATAAAGGCATGATTTAATAGTTAGCAGTTTCTAAGTTGGGATATTACCAAAGAAAGTTTAACCTTGAGATTTCTAAATAGTAGTCACCGGAGGATTGATAGAATCTTATTTCATACTGCAGGAAAATAGTTAGAACCTATATACAGCTGATTTAAGAAATTGAGTTGATTTGAGGTTTGATATCATGAATTATTGGATTATAGTTAAACATCCTTGAGCGGATATAAAGTTGGTTTGGAAATGATCTTAAGATTATAAAAGTGGCAGTATGAATTATTTTAATTAAGTCGTACAGGTTGCGCTTAATATGTTAATAGGATTCAAATTTTAAGTGGAAGTAACGATATTAAAATTTTGGTTAAAATATTTGGAAGATATGAAAACGATTTTTGAGGGAAGTTTCAAATTTGAAATCGTGTCCTTTGATTGAAGATTTACAAATCTATTTAGATTTTGGGTTTAAAAAGTTGTGATTATGTTTGAATGACTTAGAAGTAGAAGCTATGGTTGATGAGTACATTAAAATATTGAGTTGTGAATTTTAGATTACTTTATAATATGCTAAGAGTTTATCTAGAGAATTATTTTAAATTTTTAGAGTTTTAAAGTTATGATTTGTTATGGAAGTTTATTTTTATATAGATTCATGATTGTTGAACTCTTGAGTTTAAAAGTTGGAATGAAAATGTTAAATTTTGGAAAAGTTAGTAATAACGTGATAAAGGTTTACTTTGATATTTATGAAAGGGATTAAATTTTTGTCATGATTAAATTTAACGGCTTGGAGTGAATACAAATTATGGTAGTTCATTTTTGAGAAGTTTTATTAAGAACTTTCGGAAGGAAACCTGAGTTTAAATTTTAACGGTAGGCCACCATGATTGCCCTAATAAGTTAGAAGTATTCCATGCTAAATGTCATGTCACTCATGACCATGATGGTAGTATATACACAAGCATTGTTAGTCATCTATCAAACTATGTGACTGTATCTCAACCTTGACTTACTCGACATTTTCTCAAATTTAGAAATTTTATTGTGACCTTCTAACCGGTTACAATTTGAATAGTCATTTGATTGTTCCTTAACTGTATCCATCTAGGAGACTATTTTCTCTCTGGAACTGTGACCCTAAATTATATTATTGGATTCCTTAATTAATCTTATTTCATGCTTTAACTTGATATTCTTTATTTTTTTGGCATTAATTGTCATATCATGAACTTCTACTTTATATTTTAAATCTTTTGGCATCCCTTACCGTGACTTGGATATTTGGAGCACAACACTAGACTTTTCCTTCCAACAAATTTTATATGTAAGACCTAAACGAGCCCATCTTCATGTAGATATGTCATGTCCCACTAAAACACGTCTTCTTGTACTTTCTTTTCTTGATATGACCTTCTAGTCAAAATGGCTAAACTATAACCTCTACCATAATACCAAAATACTTCATGACTTCAATTAGAGACTCAACCTTGACTCGATCCCTTTGACCCGATATGTGAATATATTCTACTAAATTCTTTAATGCTTAACTTGTGCATTACCTTGATTGCTTGACCCATTGTCTCATCACACTACTAGTTTAACTCTTGTAAGTTGGGTAGAATACCTCACGACCCATCAAACCCTTTGTCCTTTTGATCCATATTGATAAGTTCACTTAGACTATAGAATCAGGAGGATTCTAGCCCATTTAGCCAACCAAGCCATAAGCAAGCAAACACTAGGATGATTGCATAGGCCCCAAACTTCGGGCAAGACTCAATTTTAAAAAGATCTTGGACTAATTAAATTCGTTCATCATTACCTCCCTTGCTTATATTTCAACAATCCGATGATGCTAATTTAGCCTTAGCTTTGCAAGCTTATCTTTTACGAGCTTTATCATGACATATTTTATTGGGTGCACCTACTAACATATTGTCTAATCAGAACCGGTGCATGATGGTCTGATCAACCTATTGCACTTTGGTTCGCTGTATTATATTATCCTACGTGGATGGAGACATAGTAAAACTTGTCCCTAGAGTCTCATCCGCGACAGCCTTGGCAATTCTCTTTTGAATTATTTTGGCCGCCTATGAACCTCGTGTTCGTACTCAATAGCATCGTCTTTGAAACCTTTATTGTTCTCGTCTTTTACTTATTCTAGAAAGATAATGTACTGTACTAGAAAGATCGATCCAAGGTATCACTTTAGTCATGTGGCTATATCCTCGCCTTAAACTACTACTTCTACCCCTCAACCCCATCTACCCTATTATTTTTAAATTTTGAGGACGAAATTCTTGTAAGTTGGGTAGGATGTAAAACCCCTAAATTTTTGGGAATTTTTTTAATTTAAAAAGACTTAAAAATAAATTTATGCAATTTATGATTTTTTTTTTAGAAATGACCTTAGCCATTATTGAGTTTTGGAGCGCTAGACGACCATGAACTTTGGCACGGAAGATGTAGCAGTGTGCTTTGACTAGTATATTAGCCACGCTGTGGGAGGCCTAGCCATAGTTCTGTCCAAACTAGAAAAACCAAGTCAAGTTGTGAATTAACTCATTTAAATTATTTTAATTAAATGTTATTTTTTATATTGATTTTAGATGACCCGGTTTGTCCAATTCAGCCCGAACTGGGCCCGAACCAAATTTAAGCCCATGCAGGCATGTGGTGTGACCAATGTGGCCAGGTAGACATATTTTATGTACGTAAAAAATATTATCTAAATTATTTTAGAATTTCATGTACAATTTCTAATTATTTAATTATTTGTTCAATTATTGGTATTTTTATTATTATTAAATAATGTTTAATATTTATATAATTTTCGGACCCGGATAAAGTGTGCGGTATAAGTCCACCCATTGGGACCATTTTATTATTACTTAAGTTATTTTGTGGAGATTAAATAAATACGTTCATTCTATTTAAATATTATTATTATTATTTTGAGTTGGTTTATTGTGAATGGAATTGATATATATATGTAGATATATTTAAATATATTAAATATTAGATATGTGACATTTAAATTATTATTGAATTTTAATAGATTATGGTCTATAATATATATATATATATATATATATATATATATATATATATATATATATATATATATATATAAAGATTGAAAAGAATTGATAAAGAGAAAAGAAAAGAAAGGAAAAAAATAATAATGTGTGGTCGGCCCACTTGTGGGAACCGACCACACCAACATAGCAGAAGCTAGCTATCCGCCCAAAAGAAACAAGCAGTAGCAGCAACATATAAAGAGGATGACCCCTCCCTCCACATATATATAGTTATATATATATATAAGATTTAGAAAACCTAATTTCCTCCCTCCTTCCTTCCTTCTTTCCTCCTCCTCTCTCCTTCGCTCACCCCGTACCTCCCTCGGCAAGCCCTCGGCCAACAGCGGCCCCGCCTCACGGTCGCCACGACAACACCACCACTAACAACAAACGACAACAACAGAATTTAAAAGCAAGGTACCTCACTTCGTCGTTGGATTTCTCTCTCGATTCTAGTCCACTTTTAGATCCGTAAATTCGTGTAGAAAGCCCACATGACCTTCTTCGAGATCCCCTAGGTGGATTTTGACATGGCCATCCAACTTGCTCGAAAAATCCAGACAAAGTTGGAGAAAAACCACTTTTCTGGAATATTAAAAACTGTTTTAAAACACCAAATTGTCGGCCACTTTTCTTTCTGTACAATAGGATTTTGTAGAGACTAATTAAAGATGGTCAAAGACAACATAACCAAGATTGTAACGCACCTTCTGGAATCACTTTTTATCATGTATGTAAAAAGTTACACGCTGTTAAAGTTTTATAAAAATTGTAAATTCTGTTTTCAAAAAAATAGAAAAACACCTAGATACGGCGTTCGTCCCAACAAACCGGGCGACGTGGTCGCGCACTATACACATCGAATGGTGCGTATGGATGTTTTCGATGTATAAAAACTGACGGGACTCGATTTTGTTGCATGTGCGCGACAAAATCAGTACGTATCCGTCGAGATACCCCCGTATCGACCCTTTGTAAATTAAGTCACAACTTCGTGTACACTCATAAAATTGCGACAAAACTTGTGCCATTGGACTCGAAATATTTTTCTGGTCCTGTGAGCCAAGTTTGGTCCAATTCTGAGACCGTTGACCGGAACGCCATTTTGGCGGGCCTACAATCCCACTCAACGGGCGATTTTATGCACGGCCCACCGGAATCCGAAATTGGACATACCGTTGGGTTCATCTCATCAAAACAAATCCGTAGACATATATTTTGATGACTTTAGAGACCGTATGTTCTGGCGCGTATTTCGGTGCAAAGTGGGTCCAACGACGGACATCGTTTTGACCAAAAATTATGATTTTGCCCTGTTTCAGAATTTAACTTTTGGACAGGCATTTCCTAGACATATCTTTTATTCCAAACTCATTCGTGATGTTTGTTGCAGCATCCGGAGTCATCTGCGAGATTTGGCTTTTCTCGCTTCGTTTATTTGCCGGTTCCTACTGATTATTCCCTTTTGCACATAACCTCAGGCAAGATACCTTGCCATTAGCCGAGTATTTTACTTTAGCTCATATTTATGTATTTATGTATTATTTATTTTGTACAAAATAAACTGTGATACATGGCACAAGTAGATAGAATTTTTACTGTTTAGTTCTATTTTCTGCTATGTACTATTTTCTTATACATTGAACTTAGAGTTAAGGGACCACCCTTTGTGTGTTGCATTCATAGGCCTTGACACGGTTATACCACGTTGTTATGAGTCACATATAGGACTCGGACATGCATAATTGGCTGGCTGCCAGTACGTATAAGCCGTGTGTTAGGAAATAACTGCTAATAGAGTTGCATGCTAGAAGGCTTAGCAGTTATGAGTTGGCACTGGACGGGAAGAACATGACTGGAAGTTGACTACCACCCTATCTGTCATAAACTCATTCGCTACTGAGAAACGATAGGTAGACTATATGCTATAGACTCGCCCAATACTGAGGAATAGTATATGGTGTTGTGACTCGCTACTGAGGTACTATACTGCATTGGTATTTTTTTGACTTGACCCGGTAGTCATGCGACCATGAACTGTTCTTAAAACTGTATTCACTTAGATTGGTTAGGCACCCTTATCCGTTAGGTATGAGTACTCTTGGTTTGGGTACTTGTATCTGACCGTGGCTTGGAACAATAACTTGTCGCAGATTAGTTCGCCACATCTTGTCCTTGTTTGGTTGTAGGTGTGGCTTAGTACTCCGATGAGAAGGTATTGAACCTTGTTGGGGTCCGGATACCATATTGGATTTGTGACTTGGGAAGATATTTCACCGTGGATTAGTGTGCCATCTCCTGTCCTTGTTTGATTGGGGGGTGTTACGCTAATCCAAAAGGTGAGGTATTGGACCATGTTATGATCCGATCTTACTTATTATTACTAAGCAGTATTTATTCAGTTTATATGGCATGATATTATGTATCTTATTATGTCCCTCTGAGGACCTGTTATCTTTCCAGGTGTGCGTTCTTGTCTTCCGCAAGTATTCTAGCCGAGATTGCGATCTTCTCTATTCATTCGGAGATGACGTTTCTTGGATCTTTCTTTGCTACTCCCGCCAAATTATTTCAGTTTCCATGTATATTTTTTCTTACTTGTTGGTAGTGGATTTGTCTCCGCCCAATATATTGTAAAAAGACTTACTATAGTTTATTATGTGATATCTTTTATTCTTACATTTGTGGATGAGATTAGATTACTCTTGGTTTACTGTATTTTACTACTTATGTATTCATACGAGGTTTCCATATATTGGAGTATACTTCGTATGTATACAGCTAGCATGTCTATGTACCTAGTCCTACGTATTTTGGGACTGGGGCGTTACACCTTCGAAGTCGAGTACTTACCTGCGGCAATCCACCAGGCGAAGGAGAACGGGTTCATGCAGCTGAAATAGGAAAACATGACGGTACGTGAGTATGCTGCAGAATTCAACAAGTTGTCTTGATTTGCGGGTGTCTACCTGCCAACGGCGGTGAGTCAAGCACGAAGATTCGAAGTAGGCCTGAGGCCTTCTATTTTTGCTCATGTGACTGTGCCCGAGTATCAAATAATGGGCGAGTCACTCAACCACGCCCTTATTCTCGAGCCTCAATACTCCTCGGTCTCCACAGGCACTGTTCATGCCTATAATAACAAGCGCCATAGAAACCCAGAAGATAACAATGCGCATAAGCCTACAAACTACGGCAACGGAGGTGGCAACCAGGGAAGGAACCAAGTAGGTTGCAATCATTGCCACAAGGTGGGGTACATGGCTAATGAATGCCGAATGAAAAGTAAAGCATGCTTCGGGTGCGGTCGAGTAGGTCACATCGCACGCAACTGCCCTGAAGGTGGGTCGAACCAACGTACCCCGCAACACAAATAAAACCGAGGCCAAGCACCTCGGACTCCACAGACCGTGCCACAAAATAGCCAAGACCGTCGTCCCAATGCCCAGGGCCGCGTCTACACCATGACTCAGGATGAAGCATTCACATCTGACACAGTCGTGATAGGTATACTGCATTTCAATAATAAACCTGCTCATGTAAAGTTTGATTCAGGTGCTACGCATAGATTTATATCGACGAATTTTATGGTCGAACACAAATTCTTTGTGACACTGTTAGGTCTTAATCTTAGCGTCAACATACCATCAGGCACGTCACTAATTGCAAACTTAGTCGGTGGAGACAGAATCATCTGTATAGGTGGTCAAAATGTAGTTTTTAATACGATAGTCCTAGACATTAAGGAATACAATATCATTCTGGGAATGGATTGGCTCGGTCCGTGAAATACAACCATCAACTGTGCCAAAAAGATGGTCACCTTTCGTATAACTGGATTGCCTAAATTTTGCTTTTCGGGTGGTGAGGTATCGCCGACCTGCATGGTGATCTCGGTAATATCGGCTCAAAGGATGCTGCATTATGGGTGTGAAGGCTATTTAGCGTCTGTTCGAGACATACGACAAGATGGATCAAACGTGGGTCAGGCCGACGTTGTGACAGAATTTCCAGATATATTTTTGGACGAGCTGTTCGACATGCCACCTGATCGAGAGATGGAGTTCACTATTGACACATTCCCCGATACCCAATCGATCTCTAAAGCTCCATATAAAATGGCCCCTGCAGAGCTTAAGGAACTCAAAGTACAGTTGCATGAGTTGCTCGACAAGGGATATATATGGCCTAGCATCTCGCCATGGGGAGCGTCTATGTTGTTTGTCAAGAAAAAGGATGGCTCAATGCGTCTTTGTATCGATTATCGAGAGCTGAAAAAGGCCACAATCTGGAATAAATATCCATTGCCCTGCATAGACGATCTGTTCGATTAGTTACAGGGCGCTTCGGTATTTTCTAAAATTGATCTTCGTATGGGTTACCATCAACTCAAGATTAAGCTGGACGATGTGTAGAAGTTGGCCTTCCGCACTCGATACGGCCATTACGAATTCTTGGTAATGCCATTCGGCCTAACAAACGCTCCAGTTGCTTTCATAGATTTAATGAATTAGGTGTTTCGACCCTTCCTCGACAAGTTTATAACAGTCTTTATCGATGATATACTCGTCTACTTGAAGTACAAGTGAAAACACGCTGAGCATCTCCGGACCGTGCTTCAGACCCTTCGGGAAAATCAGTTGTATGCAAAGCAGTGCAAGTGTAAATTTCGGCTGAGCAACGTCGGATTCCTCGGACACATCAATTCATAAGAAGGCATTACAGTCGACCCAAAGAAAGTTGAAGCCATTGTCGATTGGAAATGACTAGCGTCAGTTGGCAAGATTCGAAGCTTCCTTGGCTTAACAGAATACTACCGACGCTTCATGAAGGATTTCGCGAAGATCGCATCGCCTCTGACTCGCCTCACCCAGAAAGGAGTCTCTTTTGAATGGTCAGACGACTGTGAAACTTCCTTCAAGGAGTTAAAGCAACGGCTCATCTCGGCCCTGATACTTATACTTCCAAAAGGGACTGAAGTATTCCAGATCTTCAGCGATACGTCAGGCCAGGGTTTGGGATGTGTGCTGATACAACAGAATAAGGTGATATATTTTGCTTCCCGACAGCTAAAGCCGCACGAGAAGAACTATCCCACCTATGACCTGGAGTTAGCGGCAATTGTGTTCGCGCTGAAATTACAGCGTCACTATCTTTATGGTATGGCGTGCGCGATCTACAGAGATCACATGAGCCTCAAGTATCTATTCACGCAGAAGGAGCTAAACTTGCGGCAAAGGCGTTGGCTTGAACTGATCAAAGATTATGACTTGACTATTGACTATATATCGGGCGAAAAAAATATTGTGGTAGACGCTATGATTTGGAAGTATATTGCCTTGCTATCCATCAACCGCATATTGTTATGCAACTTAGAAGAGATGAGCATCGACCTATGGGTTCGATTCAGGGATATGCAGTTGGCGCAGTTGCAGCTAGAGCCGAGCTTGTGGAAAAAGATCAAGACCGCTCAGAAGGATGATATATACCTGAAGAAAGCGCAAGAGCAAATTTTAATGGGTAGTGCGACCGACTTTGCGGTAGATGAAACCAGCGTGCTTCGATTGAAGGGTAGGCTATGCGTTCCGGACGATTCAGAACTTAGAAAGGAGATATTGACAGAAGCGCACTATACAAAGTATACCTTGCATCCAGGCAGCACTAAGACGTACAAGGACCTCTGTACGACCTTCTGGTGGCACTAAATGAAGAGCGATGTGGCGCTCTTCATGTCATAATGCATGGTCTGTCAGCAGGTAAAAGCTGTGCATCAGAGATCGAGTGGGGAGATTCAGAACCTTGTTATTCCAGAATGGAAATGGGATCATGTTACTATGGACTTTGTTATTGGCCTGCCGAAGATGCCATAGGGAAATGATGCCATCTGGGTCATCGTTGATCGACTAACCAAGTCAACGTACTTCATTGCAATTAAAGTTACTTGAAGCGTTGATCGCCTGACTCAGATTTATCAGGACGAGATAGTACGACTGGACAGAGTCCCTGTATCCATCGTCTCTGATCAGGATGCACGATTTCTACCACGCTTCTGAAGTAGCCTTTAGTCGGCTCTAGGTACCAAGTTGTAGTTCAGCTCAACTTTCCATCCCCAGACTCGGCCAAACGGAGCATGAAAATCAGATTCTCAAAGACATGTTATGGCTCTGCACAATTGACTTCAAGTCGAGTTGGAACATTCATCTACCGTTGGCTGAATTTGCATACAATAATAGCTAACAGTCCATGTCACGCTCCAGTACCGAAATACGAGGAATAACTAGGCCAGCTACGCCATATGAGGTATGAAAATGTCATACGGCGATCGTGGCTGTCATGTGACTAGGGGTGCATGCTATAATCAAGTCTCCTATGGTCTCACAGAGCATCTATGCTCAATCAATCAAATCAAGAAAACAACAATTAATGAACATAAGAGATAAAGCAGTAAGACGTCCCTAACGCTTCATCAAATAATCATGGAGAACTAGCTTTACAAGTTAGCTAGCCCAGAGAGTCATAGGTACATAATCATATTCAGCTGCAGTCTGATTTAATTACAATTATGCAAGGAGACAAAATATCTAGAACAACCGGCTAAACTGGTGTCGGTGGCTAAACGCCAGAATATAAATAAAGATACTAGAGTGGTGGAGAAGAAACCCACTCAAGTTTTCTGCCAACCATGCTCCTAGTATGCACCATTGACGTCAGGGAGGAAGGTTGGATCCTCGGGCTCAGCTACGTGATCTGGCCAAACAAAACCAGCGGGGTCAGCCCCGAATAGCAAGTACCACAAGGGAGCACAAAAGAGTGAGATAAAACCCAAGCATAAATAGTAATAATAAGACTTGACGCACGAGTTATAGAGTAACGAAGCATTATCGATGTCCATATGGCACCCTTACTACCAACAAGGGCGAACGATACCAATATCATCACGAGATGAGACACAACCTATAATCATGGTCAAGTTATAGGCTTCCGGTCATAACCTCGGTCCACAGCCTGTCGTAGCATGATAGCCCAACCCAACAACCAAACAAGGACATAGGTTGGACCTCGCACCATGACAGTCCATGTTCCTAGGCTACTAACGGAAGGTACAAGGCATAAGCAAGTCGTTTTTCAAACGGCCAAACATTTCTACGGCTTTCTATATTTGGCGGGGTTATCCCCGCAATGTTGTTATAGGAATCTCAGATCATGTCGTTCCAGCAGGGCTGACTAATCCTTTATATATATATATATATATATATATATATATATATATATATATATATATATACATACACATAGCACACTGATTACACACCGGTCCCCCGTAAGGCTACCGTGCTATAAAATATAACACATAGCACATAGGAGTCGGATATAGTCATCCACTATAGGCGGATGAAACCATATCCGTGGTGGCCAACCCGACACGTCAGGATGGGACCTGGGGCAACTAGTATGGCAAGATCTCGAGATTCTTCCCTCCCAATGCATCTTCCAGATTTAGTTGCCCAATTAAACCCTAGATTAATCTCGGAATTCACATGTCGTGGTCACATGCTCATCCTCATAGATATCGTATATGGTACGAGTACCCAAAGTAAGGATCCGTACTGGCTCATGGAGTCATACGTAAGGATCCTTCCTTAGTGTAATGCAACACGCAACACATACCACATCATTACCACAGACAATTTATCATGTATATGCTGGAGACTTCAGATGTACTGACATATATCGTATAGGAACACTTAGCACATGAGATAGCACTTCGGAGCTCACATAGATTGTACCTCAGTAAATGCATAGGATTAACCAGCACACACATAAGTAGTCAGGCCAAAAATGAAGGTCAAGTACAGAAAAACATGCAAGGAAGATCAAGAACATCCATGGGTGATTGAAACTATCAATCGCATATAAAACTCCAGTTAGAGGGAGACATAAAGATTCTTGAAGCCAATACAAAGATCTCCAACTTTCATGTTTTGAGTCTTATAAGATTCTAGCTACAAAATAGCTTAAACAGGCAATTCAGCAAATCCGGCGCATGAAAAATTCTGGCACATGGAAATTCTGGCGCATGGACAATTCTGGACAAATTCGGCGCATGGACATTTCTGCACAATTTGGCACATGAGAATTTCCTGCATAATCCAGCGCATTGGAAGTTCCTGCACATCCGTGCATGGGGAATTCCTGCACATCCGTGTATGTGAATTTCTTGCACTTCGGCGTATGGGAAATTCCTGTACATCCGCAGCACGAAAAAAAACTCACGTTGCGCCTTTTGTTCATGCACATAGGGAACCTACGCGCATGACACGCTTATAGTCAAAGGATGCATTGCCGGAACTTAACGGCGCATGGCCTCTCGGCGCATGGCCTCCCGGACGCATGGGGGTCGTCGTCCCCAAACAACAAGTTCAGCCATAGAAGTTCTAAAAACTTGCCATAGCCATAACTTCCTCATCCGAACTCGAAATCAAGAGAAATAAAAGCAAAAACTGCATGAAATCGAATTCTCTACAACATAGAATAATTATTTTTCGAAAATAAGCAAGTTTGGTAGATCAAAACCACAAAACCCATAAACCCCAGTTTTTAGAACTTAGATCTACACAAAAATGGCCATTAAAATCAAAAACACCGAGTACTAAACATGTAGGGAATTGAGAGAGGAACATTTAAAGACTAATAACATCAAAGAAAGGATCATGAAATGAAAATATATAAATCTTCTCTTTTGAGCAAGTTGTACTTGCCTAAAATGGTGGTTGAGGGAAATAAATGAAAAGTTATGAAGAAAGAGAAGAGAATATATATAGTAGGGTTGGTTGGCACTTGAAAACCCTAATTTCTAGCATGCTCTAACCATTTAACTAATGACATGATTAATGGCTACATTCTATAACTAATAAAAATTAAATGGTGCAAATGTTTAAATACCGGATACTATATACATGATTCATGAAGTAAATATGTATATCAGGAATGGGGAGGGACAGTCCAGCATCCAAATGGCACCGTACAAAACCTTGTATGACCAAAAGTGCAGATCACCTATTTGCTGGGATGAAGTCGGAGAACGGCAGATTCTTGGCCCGGTGCTGGTGGAACAGACCGGGGAGAAGCTCAAGCTCATTCGGGAAAGATTAAAGACTGTGCAGAGTTGGCATAAAAGTTGCACGGATGTCCATCGTCGACACCTCGAGTTTCTAAAAGGCGATTACGTATTTCTTAAAGTTTTGCCTATATGTAGAGTTACCCGGTTTGGTGCAAAGGGAAAGTTGAGTCCGAGATACGTTGGACAGTTCAAAATACTTAAGCGAGTCGCCCCAGTGGCCTATCAGGTTGTCATGCCGCCAGTGCTAGCAGGTGTGCATAATGTCTTCCACATCTCTCAGTTGCGGAAGTACGTGCACGACCCAAGGTACGTGGTAGATTTTGGTTAGCTGGAGCTGAAGGTCGACTTATCATATGTTGAAGTGTCGGTCCATATCTTAGAACGTAAAGATAAACTGTTGCGAAATCGAGCGATCCCTTTCGTCTACATTCTCTGGAGCAATCATTCGGTCGATGAGTCGACCTGGGAACTTGAATCGGAGATGAAGGAGAAATTTCCTTCATTGTTTTCGTAGAGGTAGGTTTTATTCTTAAGTTTCGAGGATGAAATTTTTTATTAGTTGGTTACGGTGTTGTGCCCCATCCCTACATCGTGCCCTATTTTCATCTACAGGATGCACAAAAAAGGAACACTATTGCTACCGATTCAATCGAGACCGATAGATCGGAATCATTTGAATCGATCGAACGGGAATGATTGAATTAAGATCATTTTCTCGTTATGGAAAGACTTCTTCGGAATCAAGTCCTATATTCAGCGAGTTGCACCTCGAGGATTGGCTTTGCGGCTGAGTCGGAAGAGACCTCCCGTTGCTCTGTTTTTCATAACGTAAATTGCTTTCGCTATGGTTTTGGTTTTCGTGAATGTATTTTCGTGAATGTTTTTGATGGTTTTCATGACTTGCATTTTTGAACTTTGCATTCGTATCGAACTCCTAGAATAACACAGTATTCTAATAAGTTGCTTATGCGATTGCAGGTGATCACGTATGCGACGTCTAAGCGCAACTAATCAGTCCCTCGCAGAAAGCAAAGACTACGGTGAGCGGCTGACCTCCTTCGTCTGGACCCTCTGTTTCAAAATCAATCATGAAACACAAAATCAATGCGTGTCGCCATAGTATAGAATCAATGAATTGAGGCACAATTTATCATGAAAGACTTGCTAAAGGAAACTCGGAATGACTACATCAATTTGAGTAATTTTCTCAGAAAATAAAAGTTTCACACCAAAAAGAGAAAAGATAAGGTTCTAGAAAAGAAAGAGAATTATTTCAAGATCTGCAAAAATGGTCATTGGACAACTTGTCGACAAGGTATAGTTTCCTCAAACGGTTGCCTAGGCCAAGGAACCGATTCGGCTTGGGAGAAACGAGTATAGCAAGCGCCAACCATGAATCGGGGTGGGTGATTCAGAAACTTTCGCATAGGGCTCGCTACCCGTCGCGAAAGGGTCACCGTCTAACCCAGCTATAGTCCGTGATGGCGTGCCATTGCCAGTGACTTTTAAACCCCTTTCACTGCTTGAACTAACGCACGTGACATGGGATGATTATGATAACTTCTTAATGTATACAATTTCATATGCTTGCCTCAAAACATGTTAACATGCAAATCAATCAGGATGGTTAGAAAGAACACCAAATAGCTAATATGTTTTATAAAACTTCTTGAACTAAATACAAAGCTTGGGTTTAATTAGCCACTCGCCAGTACATGTGATCGTACTAACCCTCGCTCTTCGCAGGTGCTAGGAATTAAGAAGAACATGCCAACTGACCAAGATGAAGTTCGTGCTTTTGAAGCTTCGACCGCGCGTCGAAGACCCTCGTTGCTCAACTTTTGAAGACTATCTGCAAGTCCAAGGAACATGTCTCAACATCCCTCAAATCTAGGTGGTTGGAATACTTTTGTTGTAAATACGGAATGTATGTATGGAACGGCTATCTCATCGACACTCCTTTTGTAATCGAGTCATGTTGTAAAGCCCGTGCGGTACAATTATAATCGAGTCTGTAAATGATGTCTATTATCAATAAAATACAAAGTTTTTCTGCCTCAATGTGTTGTTCAATTTGTTTGCACTCTCTCTCTTAGATTTTGTGTTTCGGATTACCTTATGACGATGCCTTGTGTGATCGCAACATGGGTTCGTACGGCATCATGTTCGAGGGACGACTATCAATTCTACAGAATCGGGGCGTGACAGACTCGACGACTGGATGGCGACGACGGATGGAGTTTATCGTTGGGAAGGACACGACCATGGAGGAGGTGAGGTGGTTCTCTTTTTTTTTCTCCCTCTTGGGTGTTCTGTAGTTCTGGTACGGGCGGTTAGCTTGGCCACCTGTGGCCGGAGCGACGGGGCGAGGTGGTGGTCGATGGGGGTAGTGATGGTGGCTATGTGGTGTGTTGGTGGTAGCAATATGGATATTGGTGGTGGAGGTCGAGGGTGAAGGAGATGAGGTATGAAGCTCGGGTGGTAGCAATGTCATGCTCGATGGTGAGGCCAAGTTGGCTGGGAAGGAAAGGAGCCCCGACAATGGCTGGGTGGTCGGTCTTGGCCGGGTGGGGTCCGCCATGGTGGTGGTTATGGCAATGTAGTGCCGGAGCGGTATTGTTGGGGATGGGCAGGGACTAGAGGCAGTGAACGTGGTGGTGCTGACGGCTGCTAGGGAAGGGATAGAGAAGGGTGGCTGCTAGGAATTTCTAGGGATTAGGAATTTGTCTTATAAAGTATTGGGAGATGTCCAATACTTATAGGGTAGGTTAGAAACCCTAAAGGCCACAAGCGTAAATGTAAAAGTTATAGGAAAAATAGTGGAAAAATGCTAACCACTAATACTAACTGCTAACCATTATTGCTATCCATTTAATTATGAGTTAATGAATACTAATTAATTATTAGCTAGCTATAGATATTAACAACTAGTTGATTAGTTAATAAATATATTTATTTACAAAACATATTTTATCAATCATTTTTATTTACTAAAAGCATTATTCATAATATATATATACATTAAAAAAATTAAGTAGAACAAAAAAATCATTTATGATAAACCTCCTTTCACATACAAAAAGTAAATACTTATTACTTTTCAAGAAAATGACAGGAATTTATTTAGGACAAGAAAAATCTCAAAAAAATATAGTTTTCTCAAAACAAGGCCAACAAGCCGATAGCATAATACGTTCGAAAACGTTTCATTTACGATTTCAAAGATTTAGAAAAAGTTCATAAAATAGAAAATTTAAAGATTCAAAAAAACTCAGAAATTCGGTAAACGAAGGTTACAGTGCTCTCTCTCTCTCTCTCTTAGATGTTGTGTTTCAGATTACCTTATGACTATGCCTTATACGATCGCAACCGAGGTTTGTACAGCATCACGCCCAGGGGACTACTATCGATTCTTCAGAATCAGGGCATGACATAATGGTTTCAGAGCATGGCTTTACGTCCTTTGCCTCGAGTCTCGAGTCTCTAGTCTCGAACCGTTGACCTCGTGTTGATGAGATTTGTTCCATACGCTGAACCCAAGACATTTTCTAAAACTAACGAGAGTTGCCTATTTTTTTCCTAGAGTTGCGGAACCTCGGACTGCGGGCGAGGTGAGCGCTTCTAGCGGCTCGAGTAGTTCCGAATCCGAGCCTTTCGTCAACCCAACGGGAAGGATGCCTACCGAAGTCGGACATTTCGGCAACCCTATGGAGCGGATGCTGCATATGCTCGAAATACAGCAGAGGTAGGCCGCAGCATTCCAACAAGTAAGGGAGAAGCTATGCTTGCAGTCCGAAAGGTGTCACGACCCGTACCCACTTTTCGGATACGAGACGTGTCCAAGCCAGCCTACACCGCAGAGTCGACGGTAGAACGCTGTCACAGCCATGATGCTCAAAATCATAAAATATCATCTTTATTGCTCATTCACATTTCTAAGGTTTATTACAATAATTACAAGATTTACATTAGAAAAAATATAATGTTCATACACATTTAATGAAAATAATACCACTACTATCTATTTATAGGTTTATGTCTGCAAGTACACCCGTATTTCCCAAAGCTAAGTGAATCCACGGCCAACTTGAAAAATATTGGTTTTCAGTCAGGAATGCAACAAGCACACAAACCGACGACAATACGAAAACACAATAGAATTAACAAGACATAAAAATAAAATATGAGATATGAAAACTAGAAAGTACTGATGACATGGCACGGTGGAGAGGACAAGAAAAATAAATAAAATACAACTACCTATGTGGTGTAAAATATCCGTTTCGACCTGTGAACGGCTAAGGTGTAAATCCGGCACCCTGCACGTGTCGTGTGCAGCTGCTATTCTCCACGAAAGACACGAGGGATAGTTCTGGGTAGTCCACATGTCTACTAAGATATTTCTCCTTCCGACTACTCCGTGTGACGAGCGTGTCAACAAGCATCAAGACATATGTATAAACATGAAATGTATAGACTACTATGAATCGAAAAACAATCAGAAAGTGTACTTGCCTGAGGTCCTTAGCTGGTGAAACCAATAATTCAGTTGAGTTCAGTAGAGTCCAGTTGGCTAGGAGTAAAAGAGTTCGGGTTTGCAGAAGAAATATGAAATAATCGATTAGTCACGATAAAATAATTTGGTTAAGGGTTTAGTCACAAGGTCGATAATATAATCCTTTATAAAATATTTATAGCTATTTTAGAAATCGTATTTATTAAAATTAAGAAAATACTAATACACAATTTAGGAACATATTTTTTGAAGCTTAATTGCTATCTAAACCTCTTTTGAGAAAATACTTATTTTAGAATACTTATATAAACTTTTGAATAAAAATATTAATGATATATGTAACTGTAGAAAACATTATTCATTGAATAAAATGGAAGGCTTAGCTTCAAAACCCAAAACAATTAAAGTTTAACCCCAAAATGTATAAAATTCTATTTATTAATATCAAAGTCCAAAATCAAATTAATAATATCAAATAAAATATTTTAACGCTTAAAGTCTAAGTTCAATATTATTAACATGTAAACCGAAACTCCCAATATAACATTTTTTACAAATATATATTTAGTCAAAATATCCTAGATAACTACTAAAAATCCTATGCGATCGTTTTGGCCAAAAACCCCATTTTTGGTCAACTAGACTTTTAGACTACAAGTTATAAGTTAAATAACGACAAAAATTCTATAATAATATTCCTAGGTCTTCTAAACTCAACTTTAGACAGTAGTTGTAGGATCAAACCCAAAACTCTATATTTTTGTATATAGTTTTTATGAACTCTTAATATGCATTTTTAGTCGAAATAACCATTACCAACCAAGGATACTAATAGTAATATTATATATATTAAAATCTTAAAATATATACATATATAGCTACTGTTTGAAATATTAGATTATACTAATAAATATAATTATGACAGTATTCATTGTCATAATACAATAGCCATAGCAATGCAGAATAAGTAATATAGTTCATAACTATACAACAACACCTGTTCCTATTCTCTTGTTCCCGAGAACCAACCCCACAAACAAACAAAATTAAATGCAATTAAATAAGTGCTAAGTCAAGAAAGGGGAGAGAGACTCTCACCTCGGAAAGACTGGACAAGCGTAGCACTCGGCACAGAGTGGCGGAGAGGTTCGCGGTCGACGGAGAAACGACGAGGTCCGGAAGAGGAGACGATTCTCGACCAGATCGAGGAGCATGGCCTCGGCAAGGAAGCGGCGGATCTGACCATCGTCGATGGTCAGGACGGGGTTTCGCACATCGACGGCTCCGGCTGGAGTTGTGGTTTCGTGGGATTAGGGCCCACGGCGGTCCTGGCGGCGGATGGCGCCGTCATGGAGACCGTCGGACATGTCCGTCACAGAGCATGTATCGACGTACCGGACATGTCCGGAATGCCGACCGTTTCCAGGACGAACAACATATACGCACGAGCCACCGCGTCGACCGTGTCTTCGTCATCGTCATCCACCTCCATATCCATGAACTGGTCCACCAAAAATGATAGAGGAATTCCGTACGACTTCTTGAAGCCTGGTAGAGTTGTAAAACTCGTAGCCGTAACTTCAAGGTGATCTGAGACGAACTTGACGATCTTCTCGTACCATTTCATGGATTTCTCATTCGTGTAATGTTCTTTGGTCATTACACGCCCGGTCACTTGTAGCTCCAATATCTGGTAGACGTCGTCGAGTGTAATGGTCATCTCCCCTGCTGGGAAATGAAATGTGTTCGTCTCCGGGTGCCATCTCTCCACGAAGGCGGATATGAGGGCACTATCCATTGTTCGGTAGGCGTTTTGTGCCAAATTGTACAAACTGCTCGGTATGATTTTGCTCCGGACGGCCTCGGATAAGCTTGTAAACTGCCAGGACACGGTTTTCTTCTCGTGACTCACAGCCCTAAGGATACGATATGTCCTCTGTATACAACAAAACACATATCAATTATGAAATACATATTTGAAAAGTATACTAAACTGGTAGTTTACAAACGTCATGTACATACCGGATTCTTCCATATTTTATACGCAATATGGTTCTCAAAAGAAACCAACATTGAGCAACCGGGCGGACGGACAGGCGGCTCAGAAGGACCGGCCTCCTAAGAAGGACCGCCCTCCTCAAATGGAGCAGAACCCTCTTGACGTGATAGGAGTTGGGTAATTGGCAGGTCGTCGTCGTCGTCGTCGGAAGGAGGCGTAGGAGTAGGAGCTCGTTGCTTCGACCGAGCTTGACATGCCGGTGGCGATGTCCGAGACCGAGCTTCGGGCGTCGGTTCGGTAATTGTTATCGGACGCTCGCGAGGGCGTTCCGTACGTTCCTTCCGCTTTGACGCGGTAGGCCGTATTCTTTTCTTCGGTGGACTGTATGACAACATACACATATTAAGTAATAGAAAAAGCATGCACTTACCCAACTCATATATGTCATAACAAGTAGGACTTCCAGAAATGTGGCAATCCTAATGAAAATTAGGACTGCCAGGACCCTGACAGTCCTCTTTCAGAATAGGACTGCCAGGACTGTGGCAGTCCTAATTTTCATTAGGACTGCCACATTCCTGGCAGTCCTACTGTCGTGAACCCAAACTCCAATACCGAAATCCTATTTTGTCGTATTCTAGGGTTAGGGTTTCAACATAAATTTCGGGTTTCTTGTGTTCGAAAATAAGGGAAGGGAACGTGCAAGAGATTATAAACCTATTTTACAAAAACTTTTCAAGAATGAAACCAATTCTAGGGTTTCGATTATAATGTAAATTTTTTTTGAATAAATTAGGGTAGAACGTACCTGGATTCCGGTTGCTTTGACTTGCGTGTCATCTCTTCGAGAATCTTCGTAAAGGGAATGAGAATGGAGTGATGGAGAAGAAGAAATTAGGGTTTGGGAGATGGAGAGGGAGAGGGAGAGAACTTTCGTTCTTTCTTCTTGAGGAGAGAGAGTCAATAATGAAAATGAAATAAAATTTTTGGATTTGGGGGGGTTGGGCTGCCCCTAGCAATTTTTGGGTGCCCCCAAGCAATTTCTCCACATTCATGGGCTGCCCCTAGCAATTGATGCCCCCTAGCAATTTTGGTAGTGCCCATAGAAATTACCATATAATTATGACAGTATTCATTGTCATAATACAATAGCCATAGCAATGCAGAATAAGTAATATTGTTCATAACTATACATCAACACTTGTTCCTATTCTCTTGTTCCCGAGAACCAACCCCACAAACAAACAAAATTAAATGCAACTAAATAATAGCTAAGTCAAGAAAGGGGAGAGAGACTCTCACCTCGGAAAGACTGGACAGGCGTAGCACTCGACGCAGAGTGGCTGAGAGGTTCGCGGTCGAAGGAGAAACGACGAGGTCCGAAAGAGGAGGCGGTTCTCGACCAAATCGAGGAGCATGGCCTCGGCAAGGAAGCGGCAGATCTGACCATCGCCGACGGTCAGGACAGGGTTTCGCACATCGACGGCTCCGGCTGGAGTTGTAGTTTTGTGGGATTAGGGCCCACGGCGGTCTTGGCGGCGGATGGCGCCGTCATGGAGACCGTCGGCTCCGGTCCGCTCGACAGCACGACAGTCGCTGCGGAGGAGGGTCTGGTCAATGAAGTTGCCTCGGTCAAGACGTCGGAAGCCAGGACAGAGGAGGTGGCGCGGCGACGCTCCTTGCAGCGCTCGACGGGTGGAGGAGGAACTCACTGTTCCTGGGGTCGTACAGCTACATGGCGCTGGGATCGAAAAGGGAGGACCTGGATCTGATGGCCGAGCCACTGCCAGGTGGAGAGAAGATGACGATGCAGCTGCTGTTTGCTGGCGTTTTGAAGACGGGGCTGAGGAAGGACGCGGATGCTGGATCCGTCATGAGGTTCTCGTCCGGACTGCCCGAGTTCAAGTGGAAGGCGATCGGACGGCTGGGGTTTGGCATGGTGGACAAGCTGTTTATGGAGACGGACGGCGGGAAGGAGTTTCCACACCTGCAGCTGGCTTTTAGGCCCGAGGGATACGTGAGAAAGATCCCACGGTGGCTGAGGCGGACGGCGTGTCATCGGGACTGCTCAAGGCTGCAGCGGAGGATGGCACACCGGTGCTGGACAAGGTGTACGATTTGGATTATTGGTACATCCGTGTTGGCCTGTCGACACGGACACGGTAGTTATTTTGTGTTGGAAGAATAAGATGGATTTGGACACGGACACACGGGTCTGGACACGGTAATTATTTTGGGTATTGGCTGTGTAATGGGGTACCATATTGGTTGTGGCCGAGGGTGGTGGAGTCGGGAGTGTGTTTCACCGGCAAGGCTGCTGGTATGGTGGTGGGGTGATGGCGACGCTCTTGCGGATGTCGGTGGGCGGTTGTCATGGTTGAGTACTGATGGTGTTGGCGGGGGTGTCGTGAGAACGAAGAGGTGGTTTGGATTTTGGCTGTATGTGATCGAAGGGAGAGGAGATGAGAAGAACGGAAAGGGTTCCTGAAGAAGAAGACAGAAAGAATTCCCTCACTTTATATGATATATGGGTTATGCAGATTGACCGATAAGAACAAAAATGGATGATCATATCACTTTCATGAACTAAGGGCTAAATACATATTTAACTTCAATTAATCAAATCTATTTATAATATCAGATAATAATAATAGTCCAAACTATTATTTAATATTGTCAAAAATAACATTTTATAGATCTGAATCAAAACTAGATAACCAAATCTCATTCACCATAATAGTTGAAAATATATCCAATATTATCAAATACTATTTAAAACAAATTTTATAAATTCAAATCTTAAATGTAATTAATAAGGTTTAAATATATCCTTTATAAGATAGAATCATATAAAATAGTTTTCCTTTATTAATCAAAATATATTAAAGATTGCAATAATGATTTAAGGTAATACTCGATGTTATCAATAATTTAAAACCTAATCCCAATTATTAAATACGTATTTTAAATAATTTCTACTTTATCCAGATAATACAAGTATACTTTTATAAATCTAAAATTCTATTTTAAAATATCGTATACATATTACCCTCATATAAATTAGATATAATGAATAATAATATTAATAGTAATAACAATCAAGGATAATGGTAATACTGATAATAATAGCAGCAGATAACAAAATAATCGTAATAGCAATAGTAATAATAATTAACTATTAGCTATTATTTTCTTGAGGCCCAAAGTCCATACAAAATAAGATAATATAAAATAGTTTTTACAAAACTTTTCATCAGCCTAATTATCTATTAACATAGATTTTCTAACTAGAAGATATTGGCAAAATAATAAAAATAATAAAATACAAAATTATTCGGGAAGTGGACTTACAAAAGGCGACAGGCCCAATTTGAAGCCCAGTTCGAAGCGCAATTCAAGATGCAGCAAGGACAACTTGATACGTTACGGCAGTTGGTGCAAATGGTCATGACCAACGGAAACTCTGTGTTACGCCTCGATTCCGTAGAATCGATAGTCGTCCCCAGGACGTGATACCGTACGAACCTAAGTTGCGATCGCACAAGGCATAGTCATAAGGTTATCTGAAACACAACATCAAGTTAGTGTACGCAGAAAAATTGTTTGACACATTTAAAATAGAAGTAGACTTTTTATTGATAATAAAACTTCATTCACATGACTCCTTTACAATCAGTGCCGTGCGGGCTTATAACATGACTCAAATTACAAAACGAACGCTGATGAGATAGTCGTTCCATACATTACATCCCTTTTTACAAGCAAAATATAACACTTTTCACCTTCTATTGAGGGAAGTCGAGTCGTCATTTTTCTTTCTTTTGGACTGAGTGCAGGGTAGAAACAAGCTTTCAACTCACGAATGAGGCTTCAAAGGTATTCATGCCGCCTTGAGATTTTAAGTGGAACGCCCTTCGTGGTTCGAGGTACCAGCATGGAGTGCGATGATCAGTATATTATATTTTTTATCGGTGTGTGGCTATTTAAGTTCCAAGCTCTCATTTGGTTGAAGAGTTTATATGACTTAGTTTATGAATGTTTCTAACCATCCTAATAAATTTCAAATAAGCATATGACAAGCATAATGTGAAATACGTTAGAACTTACCCACGGCGGACGTGTCTCACCTTATGAGACTTACCATGTTCTTTCCTGTCAATTGTTATCATTTTTATATCAAGTGCAATATTACGTGTGATTGGTCACTGGCTCCCAGAGCCATCGTGGACTCCCTTTTAGTTTTTGTTAGACGGGGCCCTTTCAGCGCGAGTAGCGAGCCCCACTACAAGTCTCCGCCTAACCCGTGTCCAGCACATCTATATGATTGTTTTCTTCTTTAGCCGCAACGGTCCCGTGTCCCCGGGTTACCGTGCAAAAAACTTTTACCTTGTCGACAAGTTGTCCTGACCGTGAAAGGACAATTTTTAGTTATTAAGATATAGCCTACATTTTTTTTTGAAAACTTGATCATTTTATCGTGTCTGTGCCCTTGCATTTATTCTTTCATTTGCAACAACATTATCGATTTACCTAAGAAGGGGGTCGTGAAGAGAAGGGTCAGCCACTCACCTTGAGTTTGTTTGAGGCGAGAGAACTTGTTGGTCGCGCTAGACATCGCTTATGCAATTACCTAAAATCGCATAAGCAACCGATTAGAACTCTGTATTATTCAAGAAGTTCGATAAAAAATGTGAGTTCGAAATGCAAGCCATGAAAACTATCGAAAACATTCACGAAAACGTATTCAGAAAACCAAGGCCAAAAACCAACGCAAGCGGCGTAAAAAAACAGAGCAACGGGAGGTCTCCCCCGACTCAACCGCAGAGTCAATCCTTGTGGCACAACCCACTGAATATGGGACTTGGTTCCGAAGAATCCATTCCATAACGGGGAATGGATCTTAATTCAACCGTTCCTGTTCGACCGATTCGATCAATCCCAACCTATCGGTTTCGACCGATTCGATGGCGACAGTATTCCTTTCTCATGCACCCCGTGGACGGAGAACGGGGTACATTGTAGAGACGGGGCACTACACTATAACCAACTAAAAAAAGTTTGTCCTTGAAACTTAAGAATAGAACCTACCTATACAAGAACAATGAAGGAAATTTTTCCTTCATTTCTGACTCAAGCTCCCACGTCGACTCCTCGACCGAATGGTTTCTTCAGATGACACGGACGAGAGGAATAGCACAGTTGCGAAGAAGTTTATCTTTGTGTTCCAAGATTTGCACAGGCTCTTCGACATATGACAAGTCCGCCTTCAGATCCAGCTGACCCAAATCTACTACATGGCTCGGATCATGCACGTACTTCTGCAACTGTGAGACGTGGAAGATGTTGTGTACATTCGACAACACAGGTGGCAAAGCGATTTGGTAAGCTACTGGAGCAACTCATTTCAATATCTCGAACGGACCAACAAATCTTGGGCTCAACTTTTCCTTCGCGCCGAATCTTGTAACTCCACGCATGGACATTACTTTCAGGAATACATAGTCGCCTTTCGAGAACTCAAGGGGGCGTCAGTGCGTGTCGGCATAACTCTTTTGTCGACTTTGTGCTATTCTCACTCTCTCTCGTATCAACTTGACCTTCTACACAGTCTGCTCCACTAGTTCCGGGATAAGTATCTGCCGTTCTCCGTCTTTATTCCAGCAAATGGGCAATCTGCACTTCCGACCGTACAAGGCTTCATACGACACCATTTGGATGTTGGACTGATAGCTGTTGTTGTATGCAAACTCGGCCAACGGCAGATGAATGTCCCAGCTTGACTTCAAGTCAATCGCACAGAGTCGTAACATGTCCTCAAGAATCTGGTTCACCCGCTCTGTTTGGCCGTCAGTCTGAGGATGATAAGCTGAGCTAAACTTCAGCTTGGTCCCCAACGCTGAATGAAGGCTACCCCAGAAGCGTTCCATGAACCGTCCATCCCGATCAGAGATGATAGATACTGGGATCCCATGCAGCTGAACTATTTCATCAAGGTATATCTGAGCAAGGCGGTCGACGCTTCAAGTAACTTTAATGGCTATGAAGTGCGCTGACTTGGTTAATCCATCGACGATGACCCAGACGACATCGTTTTCCCGTGGCGTCCTTGGCAAGCCAACAACAAAGTCCATAGTGACATGATCTCACTTCCATTCTGGAATGACAAGGTTCTGCATCTTCTCGCCCGGTCGCTGGTGCTCAGCTTTAACTTACTGATAGGGCATACACTTCGACACAAAGAGCACTACGTCCCTCTTCATGCTGTGCCACCAAAAGACAATGCGGAGGTCCTTATACATCTTGGTGCTATCAGGATGTAAGGAATATTTTACATAATGTGCCTCTGACATTATCTCCTTTCTAAGTTCTGCGTCATTCGGAACGCATAGCCGTCCCTTCACTCGCAACACTTCTGACTAGTCCTCTGCAAAGTCGGACGCTTTCCCTGTTGATATCAGCTTTTGCATCTTCTCCAGGTATAGGTCGTCCTTCTGAGCAGACTTGATTCTCTCTAATAGGCTCAGTTCCAGCCATAGTTGCGCTAGTTTTACGTCTCTAAAACGAACTCGAAGTTCAATACCCATTTCTTCCAAGTCACGCAGCAGTCGACTGTTGATGCATAACGAGGCTAAGTACTCCCGGCTCAACGTATCCGCTACAATATTTTCTTTGTCCGGCGTATAGTCGATTGATAAGTCATATTCTTTGATTAGTTCAAGCCATCGCCTCTGCCGCAAATTCAGTTCTTTCTGGATGAAGAGATACTTGAGCCTTTTGTGGTCTTTATAAATCATGCACGCCATGCCATAAAGGTAGTGATGCCACAGCTTCAACGCGAACATAATCGTCGCTTGTTCTAGGTCGTGCGTGGGGTAGTTCTTCTCGTGCGGCTTCAACTGCCAGGAAGCAAAAGATATCACCTTATCCCACTGCATGAGCACACACCCCAAGCCCTGGCTAGAAGCATCGCTGAAGATTTGAAATCCCTCAGTCCCTTCAGGAAGAGCAAGTATCGGGGCCGAAACGAGCCGTTGTTTGAGCTCCTG
Organism: Iris pallida; assembly: GCA_029216955.1. Taxonomy (NCBI): domain Eukaryota; kingdom Viridiplantae; phylum Streptophyta; class Magnoliopsida; order Asparagales; family Iridaceae; genus Iris; species Iris pallida. Next base: position 8,493,374 of record JANAVB010021600.1, read on the forward strand.
GAAGGAAGCTTCATAGTCGTCTGACCACTCGAATGCAACTCCTTTTTGGGTGAGGCGAGTCAACGGCGATGCAATCTTCGTGAAGTCCTTCACGAAGCGTCGGTAGTATCCTGCCAAACCTAGAAAGCTTCGAATTTTGCTAACTGATGCGGGCCGTTTCCAATCAGCAACTACCTCAACTTTCTTTGGATCAACTGAGATGCCCGCGACGAAGATGATGTGCCCGAGAACTAAGACACTATTCAGTTAGAATTCGTACTTGCTCCTCTTCGCATACAACTGATTCTTTCGAAGGGTTTGGAGTACCGTCTGCAGGTTTTCTGTATGTTGCGCTCGCTCCTTCGAGTATACGAGGATGTTGTCGATGAAGACTACTACGAATTTATCAACGAACGGACGGAACACCCGATTTATCAGATCCATGAAGACGACATGGGCATTTGTCAGATCGAACGACATTACCAAGAACTCGTTGTGGCCATAGCGAGTGCAGAAGGTAGACTTAGGTACGTTATCTGGCCTGACCTTGAGTTGGTAATAACCTGATTGCAGATCAATCTTCGAAAATATCGTTGCACCTTGGAGTTGGTCAAACAAGTCATCGATACGGGGCAGGGGGTATTTGTTCCGGACGGTGGCCTTATTCAATTCTCGATAGTCGATGTAGAGCCGCATCGATCCATCCTTCTTTTTCACAAATAGCATGGGCGTACCCTACGGCAAAACACTCAGACGGATAAACCCTTTGTCTAGTAATTCCTGTTTTTGTGCCTTCAGTTCTTTCAATTCTATCGGGGTCATTCTGTACGGAGCTTTCGAGATCGGTCGGGTGTCGATAGTGAACTCAATTTCTCGATCGGACGGCATACCGGGTAGCTCGTCTGGGAACACGTCTGGGAATTCTGCCACAATGTCGGTCTGACCCGCGTTTGCACAATCCTGTCTCATGTCACGAACGGACGCCAAGTAGCCTTCGCATCCGGAATAAAGCAGCTTTAGAGCAGAAATTGTCGAGATCACCATACAGGTCGGCGATGCTTCACCACACAAATAGTAGAATTCGGGCACTCCAAGTATGCGGAAGGTGACCTTCTTTCCTGTACAGTCGATGGTAGCATTGCAAGGACCGAGCCAATCCATACCCAATATGATGTCGAAGTCTTTCATATCTAGAACTATTGCATCAAGATTGATCTTTTGACCACCAATACATATGGTTCCTCCAACGCAGGCTAAATTTGTGAGTTGTGGCACGCCCGAAGACATACTTACGCTAAGATCGAGGCCTAACGACATTATAGGAAATTTGTGCTCGCAGCGAAGTCCGCCTATATGAAACTATATGAAGCGCCTGAATCAAATAACATACGAACAGGTACATTATTGAAATTTAATATACCTGTCACAACAGTGTCGGAAGCGAACACCTCGTCTCGAGTCAGGGCGAAGATGCGCCCTTGAGCATTAGGACGTTGGTCTTGGTTGTTGGGTTGAGTGGGCTGAGGAGGTTAGGGCGCCTGTCCTCGATTCTCTTGACTGTTTTGTTGTGGCGGGACATTGCGATTCAGTCGAGGATTTGGGCTATTTCGAGCAAAGTGACCCCTTTGTCCGCAAGCGAAGCACTCTGTCTTGGCAAAGCAGTGATCGTCAGTGTGCCCATGCTTGCCGCAATTTCTGTATCGCGGTAACGAGTTTCGACCCATATAGCCGCTAGTGTGTAGATGCTTTGACGCGTAGTTGTTGCCTCCCGTATAGCTAGGACATTTTTGATTGGAGTGGTGCACAACGTCGGCATCAACGGAAGGGTATTGGCTCTCAAGAAGGAGAGCGTGATTCAGAGCCTCACCCATGGTTTTGTATTCCGGAATCGCCACTTGAGCAGCAAAAGAGGGCCGCAGACCCGCTTCGAAGCATCGCACACGACACTCATCTGTGTGGAGAAACATACCAGCAAATTTGGATAATCTGTTGAACTCCTCTACATACTGTTGTACTGCCCGGTTCCTTTACTTCAACTGCATGAACTCATTTTTCCTTCGCTTGACGAACGGCTAACGGAAGGTACTTGACTTCAAAAGCTTTACGGTACGTGGCCCAAGAGATCGGCGCTGTGTTGTTGTCGCGTCAGATCGCTCGTTTGTACACGGCCTGTTGGCCCTTTGGTCATGGTCAAACCTGATTTTAATAATTGATCAAACTCTGTCTCGATATAATTACAAGTCAACTCAGATGTTTACCTATGACGTTTTGGACACAACTCAATAATGGATCACTATTTTGTTCAAGACTGAAGATGTTTGCCATTCAGAATGTACTTCCTGTTATGCTATGTAATTTTTTTATTTTATTGAGTCTAGGAATACATTGTACACCGAGTCGTAATGGCAAATAGGCTATCCTAAAATGTTTTTCAAAACCATCCTATTCTTTTATAAATGCCCTACGTTTTTGAAAAACATTCTTTTTACAAAAAGCTTCTGAAGGATTTTTCAAAAAGCCAAAATTTATTTTCTCCAAAAATGAACTGGCAGAACCCCAGGAGAACTCGGCCAGAGTTCGGCCAGAGTTCGGCCAGAGTTCGGCCATTTGGAAAGTTAGTGAACATTGGATTTTTGAACTTGGTCATCCTTCAGTTGTGGTTTGTTACAAAGAGTTCTGTCCGAATTCTGCCCGAATTCTGTCAGAATTCTGTCTTTGGAAAAACTACAAATAGAGAAGTATTTCGATCATTTCAAATCACCAATTCACTTTCAATCTCCTCTTCCTAAGCTTATATTCTTCCAAAGAGTTCTAAAAAGCTTTTATTTTCAAATCCTAAGCCAGTTACAATCCTCTAGTCGATTTGCCAGTGCGGTACGGTCTAGAAGTTTCAGAGCGATTGTAATCAGAGGCTTGATAGAAGATTCAACTCTTCATAATTGAAGTTGGTCGAGTTCTTCGTATCAAAGCTCGCGTCTGTAGAAGTTGCAAGGACTTCGTATGAAAACTTGCGGGATTTTCCAATAGTGGATTCAACTGGAAGCTAGAGTTCTTCCGACTGGACTAGTCCTCACAAGAGGGAAACCAGTATAAATCTCGGTGTTTGCGTTTGCCTTCTGATCACTTTTAATTTCTGTTGTTTACTTTTGTGATTTTTATTATATCTGTGATCTAACTGCTAACAAGTTTTTAATTAGCAATATTTTGCTGCCTACTCTATTCACCCCCCATCTAGAGTATTCTGCTTTACGATTTCGTTCCTACAATTGGTATCAAAGCGGGTTCTCTATAAGCAGGCTCTCTATCTAGAGGTATATCAAAGCGGGTTATACAGGTAAAGCAAGATAAAATTGCAGTTATATTCAATTTTTATATAGATCACAGTATTACACATGGCAACTGTGAAATTCCTAAGTGAAGGCCAAGCCACAAACAGACCTCTACTGTTTGACGGCACAAACTACACTTATTGGAAAACACGTATGAGTTTCTTTCTGAAATATCTTGATTTTGACTTATGGTCTATAGTTATTGATGGATATAAAAAGCTACCTCGTATTAATGTTGATGGTATTTTAGTTGAAAAACCCCATGACAAATATACAGAGAAAGAAAAGAAAAAGGCCAGTCTTGACGCACGTGCTATTAATGCTTTATTTTGTGCTTTAGACAGAACTGAATTCAACAGGATGTCTACTTGCACAACATCAAACGAAGTGTGAAAACTTTTTGAAGTAACCCACGAAGGAACAACACAAGTCAAGGAGTCAAAGATCAGCAGACTTACTCAGGAGTATGAGGCGTTCAAAATAAAGCCAAGTGAATCAGTCACTCAGATGTTTACAAGATTCTTGGATATTATAAATCCTTTGTCCTCACTAGGCAAGGATTACAGTAACCATGAGAAGATTCGTAAACTTTTACGAGCCCTTACAAAGAACTGGATTCCAAAGGCTACAACAATCATTGAAGGGAAAGACCTCTCAACAATGTCTCTAAAAACACTCATGGGTAAGCTACTCACTCACGAGTTAGAACTTCAAGACTTTGAAGATGCTACACCAAAGGAGAAGTCAGAGAAGACGATCGCTCTCAAGGCTCAACATAGAAGAACCATCGAAGATGATTCCGACGATAGCGACTCCGACTCTGAAGATCAAGCTCTTCTGGTAAGAAAGTTCAAGAAGTTCATGAGATTTAACAGGAGAACAAAGGACAGCAACAACAACAACAACGAGGAGGATCCTATTTGCTACGGATGCAAGAAGAAGGTACACATGAAAAAAGACTATCCAACAGCATCATCATCAAAGAAAAATAGCAAATATGACAAAGGCTACCTGAAGAAATCAACATCAAAAAAGTATGCCAACACAAGCATATGGCATGAAAGTGAAGCCAGCGACTCGAAAGATGAACAATCAGATGATGCTGCAAATGTGTGCTTGATGGCTTGCGATCAGGTAATCACTAATCCTCTATTTGACCCTTATGATGATTTTACCTTTGAAAAACTAGGAGAGGCTTTCAGTGAACTGTTAGATGATTACAGGAAACTGCGTAGCAAATATAAAACCTCTAAGAAGGTACTCAAAGAGTACAAAGGTGAAATAGGAAGACTTACCGACCTACTAGATCAGGTTAGAGATAATGACTCTTCAAATGAGTCTGGTGAGCTTTTTTCTATTAAATTGTTGTTACACGAGACTGTTAAGCTATCCGAAGAAAACGACCAAACTATTATCCAGTTAAAGGAAGACCTATCTAAGGAGAGAAAGAGTCTCCAGTGTGCACAGGTCAGATTAGAATCACTCACATCTGACTATACTAGATTATATGACACTTCCAAAAAGTTGGAAATTAGTTTAGGAAAATGGCCTGAAGTTGCTGCTTCCTATTCTAACACATGTCAATTACCGAATCATCGGAACACGCCCAACACTGTCAGACCAAACCATACCAAGACTATGCCCAAGAAGACTAATAGGCATGCATTCTTCTATACTAGAAAACCAAAACCTACCAATCATATACCTCACACTACTTTCAACACTCAACATGCTAAATGTCATTATTGTGGCCTCATTGGTCATATATCTTCTGCATGTAGAATCAGAAAGTTAGTAGATTTAAATGTTTATGCATGGATACCAAAAACTAACCAGTCAGGACCCTACAAGAAATGGGTACCAAAAGTTTCATCTGCAAATTGTTTTGTAGGTGGGACGTCCTTCACATGTTAGGAGCAAATAGATCCTCGACAGCAGTTGCTCATGGCACATGACCAGTGACGCTTCATTATTTGCAACACTGTCGAAGAGGAATAAAGAAGGATACGTCCCCTTCGGTAATAATTTGAGAGGGTACATAATCGGTATCGGTAACATTGGTAAGGCTCCCTATCTAGTGATTAAAGATGTTTGTCTTGTTACTGAGTTAAAACATAATCTGCTCAGCATAAGCCATTTAGCTGATCATGGTTATGGCATTAACTTCGTAAAAGATAAATGTACTATTATTGATAGTTCAACTGGCAGTACTATATTTGAAGGTATTAGGGAAGACAATATATATGTATTCTATTTGTTGGAAGATACTAACAATACAAGTAGATGTTTGATGGCCAAAAGTATTGAGAGTCAACGATGGCATATGAGACTCGGTCGTGCAAACATGGATACAATTTCTAGATTATCTACGAAGAAGTTGGTACGCGGCTTACTGGATATTTCTTTCAAGAAGGATACGGTATGTAGTGAATGTGAAAAGAACAAAGCTACCAAATCCGTATTCAAATCCAAGAATGCTGTAAGTACCACTAGACCTTTACAATTATTGCATATGTACTTATTTGGACCCAACAGAATTGTTAGTCTAGGTGGTAAGTTATATGCATTTGTCATTATAGATGATTTTTCTAGATATACATGGGTTTATTTTCTTGCACGCAAGAACGATGCATTATCAGAATTCGTCATATTTTGTAAGAAAGTACAAAATGAAAAAGGGTTCATAATTACTCGCATTCGTAGTGATCATGGCGGCGAATTTGAGAATGCAGAATTCAAGCAATTTTGTGACACATATGGTTATCTGCATGAATTCTCTTGTCCTAGGACTCCACAACAAAATGGAGTTGTAGAACGTAAGAACAGAACTCTATCTGAAATGGCTAGAGTTATGTTAAACCAGTTTAGTCTGCCTAGATATTTATGGGCTGAAGCTGTAAATACAGCATGCTATATTCTCAATAGGGTTCTAATTCGACCTATATCGAAGAAGAATCCCTATGAATTATGGTTTGATAGAACACCAAATGTTTCTTATTTCAAAATCTTTGATTGTAACTGCTTTATTCTTAATACTAAAGATAATTTGAGTAAATTTGATGAAAAGGCCGATGAAGGTATATTTTTAGGTTATGCAGCAAAGAGCAAAGGATATAGAGTCTTCAACAAAAGAACCATGATCATTAAAGAATCTATCAACGTCAAGTTTGATAAGCTAAATCAACACTTAGACGATGATGACAATGAAGACATAATCGCACCAAGTACAGCTACTGCAAAACCTTCACACAAAGATGCAGAACTATCACATCAGGAATCAGATGAACCTCCAAGCAAAGAAGCCGGAACTAGCAATCTTGAGACTACACCAAAAGAGATGAGATTCTTGGCTAGTCATCCAAAGGACTTGGTAATTGGTGAGATTACCAAGGGTATAAGTACTCGTTTCTCTAATAAAGATATAGCTTCTTGTGTTGCTTTTGTCTCGCAGTTTGAACCCAAAAATATTGATGAAGCATGTAGCGATAATTGTTTAGATGCTATGCAAGAGGAATTAAACCAATTCGAACGGAATCAAGTTTGGGAACTATTTCCCAAGCCTATTGATCATCCGGTCATTGACACCCGATGGGTATTCCGAAATAAACTGAGCGAGAATGGTTTAGTGACTCATAATAAGGCTCGACTCGTAGCTCAAGGATACAATCAGGAAGAAGGTATCGACTACGATGAGACTTATTCCCCAGTTGCAAGATTAGAATCCATTCGTATGTTATGTGCATTTGCATGTTTTCATAATTTTAAATTATTTCAAATGGATGTCAAAAGCGCATTTTTAAATAGTTTTATAAAAGAAAAGGTTTATGTAGCTCAACCATCCGGTTTTACTGATTTTAAATTTTCTGAATATGTTTTCAAGTTGAAGAAAGCTTTATACGGTTTGAAACAAGCCCCTCGTGCTTGGTACGATCATCTAAGCACTTTTCTACTTGATAACGATTTTTCAAAGGAAAAGGTTGACACTACTTTGTTTATAAAATCTTTGAATAATAATATTCTTTTGATTCAAGTCTATGTAGATGATATTATCTTTGGATCTACTGATGAATCTCTTTGTCAAGAATTTTCTAAGTGTATGCAGAATGAGTTTGAGATGAGCATGATGGGAGAGCTAAAATTCTTTTTCGGACTGCAAATCAAACAAACCAACAATGGGACGTTCATAAATCAAGCAAAGTACACAAAGGATCTATTAAAGAAGTTCGACATGGAAGCAGCAAAACCCCTTAGTACTCCAATGGTGACTTCAACCAAGCTTGATATTGATGAACAAGGCAAACCCGTCGATATACGTAAGTATTGAGGTATGATCGGTAGCTTAATGTATTTAACTGCTAGTCGACCAGACATAATGTTTAGTGTTTGCTTATGTGCACATTTTCAAGCTAATCCTAAGGAATCACATTTGTGCGCAGTTAAGCGTATCTTTCGATACCTTAAAGGCACTTCTTCTGTCGGCTTATGGTATCCCAAAACTACGTCGTTTGACCTAACCGATTATTCCGATGCTGATTTTGCCGGATGCAAAGTAGATAGAAAAAGCACTAGCGGCACATGTCATTTCCTAGGAAAAGCTCTAGTCTCTTGGTTTAGTAAAAAATAAAATTCTGTTGCATTATCAACAACCGAGGCTGAGTATATCGCCGTAGGACGTTGTTGTGCACAAATTTTGTGGATGAAACAAACCTTAGAAGACTATGAATTGTATTTTTCATACATACCCATTTTTTGTGACAACACTAGTTATATTAATTTGACTAAGAATCCAGTATGTCATTCTCGTACTAAACATATCGAGATTCGACGTCACTTTCTTAGAGATCATCAACAAAATAGAGATATAGACCTTGTATACATAGACACACAGAATCAATTAGCTGACATACTCACAAAACCTTTAACGGAAGATCGTTTCAATTATTTACGTCGAGAATTAGGCATTTTAGATGTCAATAATATTAATTAATTTTGTTTTATTAATTAATTTATTCGATACTCAAAAACTATTTTCGAGACAAGCCCAAAAAGAGTCTGTCTGTCACCACGACTACGTTCGAAGCGAAGCGGTACTTAAGAGTTCCCCGGTGAACCTCCGTTAGCTGGGACAGTACTCCTACAGCTAATCTGAGACAGATGCTGAGTAAAGAATATTAATTTATAAAATAATATTAATTATATTATTTTGAGATTTAAAATTACTAAACTTTGAATTAAGCATTTGAAACGAATTAATGAAAAAGAATGTGGCCTCATTTGAATTATTTATATATATATATATATAGCCAGGCAAACCTTGGCGAATTCGGCCCGAGTTCGGTCCGAATTCGGCCAGAGTTCGGCTGGATATATATATGTACCAGCACGAACCCGAGGCTTCCTTCTTCTTCATTCTTCCCCACATCCTCATAACAGCAGCAGCGCACCTCCGAAACCCTAGCTTCTTCTCCATCCTTGTTCTTCCAATCCTTGTGGAGTTTCTCGTCCAAAATTTAGATTCGTGCGGAGAACATCATCCTCTACAACATATCCAATTCTTGGAAGGTATCATCCCTTCTCTCCACCACTTTTCAATACTTAGGATTTTTAGAAAATTTTTGGGAAAGAATGCCTAAGTTCAATTCCTTCAAGAAGAAGAAGACCAATGCCAGTGAAGAGGCATCATCTTCAGATCCGCATACGGGTTGCCTCTTTTCTTCGGTCAAGTCGGACGATGGTACGTCGGATGAGTTTTACTTTAAAACTTTTGATCAAGCTTTATTGTGGTACGCCGATTTTATCATGCGTACTATTCGCACCGGAGCGCCGATTAAATGGACTATCTTTCCGGATCATCGCCCTTACTTTGAGGTATTAGGGTTACAATATTTTGTCACCTTACACTTCCCCATTGGCACTAATGCCATTAGACTATTCTATTATAATTTTGTGTTAGACACTTTTACCGCGAGGACACATGTCGAAAGAACTGATATCGAATTCACTGATGAAACGTCAGCGAAAATCCTTGGAATCCAAACGAAGGTTCCCCGCTCGATGACATCACTGATTTTGATTTTCCCGATGGCATGACACTCGTTAGTTTCAAGAATGAGCTTTGTGCACCCGCACGCGCTCGTCCTGGAAAGTTCAAGGCTAATAACATGAACTTGTTTACCTACGAATTATATCGCATCATCTATTCCACCTTACTTCTGAAATCCACTTCTAAAGATGATGTCACTGCACTTGAGCTCTCTGTTCTTTATCATATTCTTAAGGGGATTCCATTTTCTGCCCCTAAGACTATCATCCAGATGATGGATAGATGTCGCGGGAGAGACCGCAACCTATCTTATGCGATGCTTATTCCTCGCATCTTTCAGAGATTTGATATTGACCTATCTACTTGTGCTGTCGACCCCGAGCCCAAGTTTCTCAAACTCTTTCGTCGTAGCATTTCCACTATTCCTCCACCTACTGCACCTACTCCTCCTGTACCTACTCCCACAGCTCCCACAACACCTATTCCTCCTCATTCTTACCCTATGATATTTGAGGGTATACATCAGCACTTATCAGATCTGCAGTCTTTTTATGTTGAGACCTCTAGGGAATACGAGTTCCGTGATGTGACTCGGTTCCAAGCGATTGCCAACTCATTCGTCGATCTGAGGTTTGTGCAGACGGGTCATTCTGCTAGCTTTCTACCTCGAGACCCTTCTGTTTCTGGCTACCGTATTGACGACGAGGCGGTCCACTCTCTGTTTCAGTCAGGGAACGCCTATGATTGGTATCATACCACTGGTGCCACTCCTCACACTTCTGGCGCTGGTACTTCTAGAGCTGGTCCTTCTGGACATGCTGGAGCTGCAGCTGATGACGTTGATGATAAGGATGATGATGATTTTTGAGATGTTAGATATTGAGACTGTTACTTTTGTCTTATGTTTACTTAGAAATGCTCCGAATTCCAAGATTTTATCAGTACTTTTTAGCTATTATTAGTACTTTTTTATGTGACTATTCATAGACATGGTTTTGTTTATGCCTCAGTTTTGGCATCTTAGTCTATTTTTTAGCACTTTATTTGTTTCAGTATTATTCTTGCACTTTTTTTAATACTGCCTGTGACAAATACATGCCTGTGTTGTTCTATAGTCTATCTGTTTCTCTTACTATATTTACTATTTATACCATGCCTGTCATGATTATTTATTTCTATTGTGTTTCTTCACTGTATGTTACTTATACATTGATTACGGGGGAGCTTTCTCTTTTGTAATTATTTTGCTAAGTGACAACGGGGGAGAAATAAGGATCTAACATTTTTTTTCATTCAAGTGAAATACAGGTAATGAACAATTTCTTTTGATTACTATTTTGAATTGATTCCAGCTTAGTTGTTATATCAGCAAGGTTTGTCAATTATCAAAATGGGGAAGATTGTTGCCCCATTGGTCATGGTCAAACCTGATTTTAATAATTGATCAAACTCTGTCTCGATATAATTACAAGTCAACTCAGATGTTTACCTACGACGTTTTGGACACTGCTCAATAATGGATCTCTACTTTGTTCAAGACTGAAGTTGTTTGTCATTCAGAATGTACTTCCTGTTATGCTATGTAATTTTTTATTTTATTGAGTCTAGGAATACATTGTACACCGAGTCGTACTGGCAAATAGGCTATCCTAAAACGTTTTTCAAAACCATCCTATTCTTTTACAAATGACCTACGTTTTTGAAAAATATTCTTTTTACAAAAAGCTTCTGAAGAATTTTTCAAAAAGCCAAAATTTATTTTCTCCAAAAATGAACTGGCAGAACCCCAGGAGAACTCGGCCCGAGTTCGGCCATTTAGAACGTTAGTGAACGTTGGGTTTTTGAACTTGGTCATCCTTCAGTTGCGGTTTGTTACAAAGAGTTTTGTCCAAATTCTGCCCGAATTCTGTCAGAGTTCTGTCTTTGGAAAAACTATAAATAGAAAAGTATTTCGATCATTTTAAATCACAAATTCACTTTCAATCTCTTCTATTCCTAAGCTTACATTCTTTCAAAGAGTTCTAAAATGCTTTCATTTTCAAATCCCAAGCCAGTTACAATCCTCTAGTCGATTTGCCAGTACGGTACGGTCTAAAAGTTTCAGAGCGATTGTAATCAGAGGCTTGATAGAAGATTCAACTCTTCACAATTGAAGTTGGTCGAGTTCTTCATATCAAAGCTCGTATCTGTAGAAGTTGCAAGGACTTCGTATAAAAATTTGCAGGATTTTCCAATAGTGGATTCAACTGGAAACTAGAGTTCTTCCGACTGGACTAGTCCTCACAAGAGGGAAACCAGTATAAATCTCGGTGTTTGCGTTTGCCTTCTGATCACTTTTAATTTCTGTCATTTACTTTTGTGATTATTATTATATCTGTGATCTAACTGCTAACAAGTTTTTAATTAGCAATATTCTGCTGCCTACTCTATTCACCCCCCTCTAGAGTATTCTGTTTTACTATTTTGCTCCTACACGGTCCACCAGTCGTGCGCGTTCAACCGTAATTGAAGTTGTATGCAGGCGACTTGCTTTGATTCTTCAATGCCGAGGAGCATGAAGTGATCTTCCAGCTCTTTCAACCATTCGATAACAATAGAAGGGCCTTCGGTGCCGCTGAAGGAAGTGCGACACGCTTTCTTGAATTCTGACACTTCAAAGTTGTATCTTTTCGGTGCCGCCGGTTGACGCTCGGGCTCCTCTGTGTTGACTTCGATGGGTTGGGCCGTCGACACGGTGATAATATGCACAGTCACAGAATTTTCGTTGGCCACAATTGTCTAGACGATCTGCTGCAGAGTATCTAGCTGTTTTTGTTATAGCTTAGCTTGTGCGTCGAAGCGAGCTTCAAAATGGGCCTATCGTGCCTCCGTCTGTTGATGTCAGTTCTCAGACTTTTTTTGCTGCGGCTCCATCATACGTAATATCCTTTCGATGGCATTGTTAGAATCTCCGGTCCGCAAACTGCTCGAGCCGCTAGAAGCGCTCTGTTCTTGCTCGGTCGTGGGTTCCGGCACTTCTGCAATACGAAGACAAACACATCAGTCTCAATTTATTACAGACTCATTGTATGGAACAACTTATCTCATCGATGCGAGATCAAAGGTTTGAAACTCTAGACATGAGGCCAAAGGATGTAAAGCCATGCTCTGATACCATTATGTCACGCCCCGATTCCGTAGAATCGATAGTCGTCCCCCGGGCGTGATGTCGTACGAACCTAAGTTGCGATCGCACAAGACATAGTCATAAGGTTATCTGAAACACAACATCAAGTTAGAGTACGCAGGGAAATTGTTTGACACATTTGAAATAGAAGTAAACTTTTTATTGATAATAAAACTTTATTTACATGACTCCTTTACAATCAGTACCACGCGGGCTTACAACATGACTCAACTTACAAAATGAACGCTGATGAGATAGTCGTTCCATACATTACATCCTTTTTTATAAGCAAAACATAAAACTTTCCACCTGCTATTGAGGGAAGTCGAGTTGTCATCTTTTTTTTTGGATTGAGTGTAGGATCTTCAAAAGGACTTCCAGAAACAAGCCTTCAACTCACGAACGAGGCTTCAAAATATTCATGCCGCCTTGAGCTTTTAAGTGGCACGCCCTTCGTGGTTTGGGGTACCTGCATGGAGAGCGAGGATCAGTACATTACACTTTGTACTGGTGCGTGGCTATTTGAGTTCCAAGCTCTCATTTGGTTGAAAATTTTATATGACTTAGTTTATGAATGTTTCTAAGCATCCTAATAAATTTCAAACAAGCATATGACAAGCATAATGTGAAATACGTTGGAACTTACCCACGGCGGACCGCGCCGTGCCTTATGAGACTTACCATGTTCTTCCCTGTCAATTGTTATCATTTTTATACCAAGTGCAATATTACTTGTGATTGGTCACTGGCTTCTAGAGCCATCATGGACTCCCTTTTAGCTTTTGCTAGACGGGGCCCTTTCAGCGTGATTAGCGATCTCTGCTAGAAGTCTCCGCCTAACCCGTGCCCAACACAGCTATATGATTGTTATCTTTCTTAGCCGCAATGATCCCGTGGCCCCGGGTTGCCATGCAGGAAACTTCTACCTTGTCGACAAGTTGTCCATGACCGTGCAAGGACTATTTTTAGTTATTAAGATATAGCCGACATTCTCTTTGAAAACTTGATCATTTTATCATGTCCGTGCCTTTGCATTTATTCTTTCATTCGCAACAACATTATCGATTTACCTAAGAAGGGGGTCGAGAAGAGAAGGGTCAGCCACTCACCTTGAGTTTTCTTGAGGCGAGAGAACTTGTTGGTCGCACTAGTCGTCGCCTACGCGATTACCTAAAATTGTACAAACAACTGATTAGAACACTGTATTATTCAAGAAGTTCGATAGAAAATACGAGTTCGAAATGCAATCCATAAAAACCATCAAAAATATTCACGAAAACGTATTCAGAAAACCAAGGCCAAAAACCAACGCAAGCGGCATAAAAAACAGAGCAACGAGAGGTCTCTTCCGACTCAGCCGCAGAGTCAATCCTTAAGGCACAACCTGCTAAATATGGGACTTGGTTCCGAAGAAGCCATTCCGTAACGGGGAATGGATCTTAATTCAACCATTCCCGTTCGACCGATTCGATCAATCCCGACCTATCGATTCCGACCGAATCGATGGCGACAGTGTTCCTTTCTCGCGCACCCCATAAACGGAGAACGGGGCACGATGTAGGGACAGGGTACTACACTCTGAAATCCATGCTGTCGAACTGGTGACCTGACCCATTGAAGTCGTACCCGGGGAGCCTTCGTCGCAGCTTGCGCCGCCAGAGAATAACACCTTCGACTATACCAACTTCAAAAAGGCGTTTCGCACTTCCTTCTCCGGCACCGAAGAACCTTCCCTTGCGATCGACTGGTTAGACGAGATCGAAGTCAACTTCGAGCTCCTCGGTATCGATGAGGCCAAGAAAGTCGCTTGTGCTCAACTTCAACTTCGGTTGAATGCGCACAACTGGTGGGTGATACAAAAGCAAGCTATCCGTCACGATGATTCCACCGCACCGATCTTCTGGGCTATGTTTCGTAAGGCCTTCGAAGTCGAGTACTTACCTGCGGTGATCCGTTAGGTGAAGGAGAATGAGTTCATGCAGCTGAAACAGGAAAACATTATAGTACGCGGGTATGCTACAGAATTCAACAAGTTGGCTCGATTTACGGGTGTCGACCTGCCAACGGCGGTAAGTCGAACACGAAGATTCAAAGTGGGCATGACGCCTTCCATTTCTGCTCATGTGACTGTGCCTAAATATCAAATATTGGGCGAGTCACTCAACCATGCCCTTCGTCTCGAGCCTCAATAACCCCCGGTCGCCACAGGCACTGTGCATACCTACAATCACAAGCGCCATGGCAATCCAGGAGGTAACAATGTGCACAAGCATCCAAACCGTGGCAACAAATGCGAGAATCAAGGAAATGACCGAGTGCTCTACAATTACTACCACAATGAGGGGCACGTGGCTAATAAATACCGAGGGAGGGGCAGAGCATGCTTCGTGTGCGGCCGAACAAACCATATTACATGCAACTGTCTAGAGAAGTCAAACCAACTCCCCCTCGTAACACTAACAGAATCGAGGCTAGCACCTCGAGTTCCTCCAAGCGCACAACCAAATGGCCAAAACTGTCGCCCCAATGCCCGGGGGGGAGTCTACGTCATAACCTGCGATGAAGCGTTCGCATCTGACACAGTCGTGACAGGTATACTGCATTTTAATAACAAACCTGCTCATGTATTATTTGATTCAAGTTCCATGCACAACTTTATATCGACAGATTTTGTCGCTGAATACAAATTTTTAGTGATACCGTTAGGCCTTAATCTTAGCGTCAACATACCGTCGGGCACGTCAATACTTGCAAACTTAGCCTGCAGAGACATAATCATCTATATAGGTGGTCAAAAGGTCGGTCTTAATGCGATAGTTTTCGACATTAAGGACTACGATATTATTCTGGGAATGGATTGGCTAGGCCCATGCAATGCCGCCATCGATTGTGCCGGAAAGACGGTCACCTTTCGTATATCTGGAGTGCCTAAATTCTGTTATTCGTGTGGTGAGATGTCACCAACCTGCATGGTGATCTCGACAATATCGGCTCGAAGGATGCTGTATTCCGGATGTGAATGCTATTTGACGTCCGTTTAAGACATGAGATAGGATGGTGCAAACGTGGGTCAGACCGATATTGTGGAAGAATTCTCAGAAGTATTTCCGGACGAGCTACCTGACATACCACCTGATCGAGAGATCGAGTTCACCATTGTCATATTCTCCGACACCCGACCGATTTCTAAGGTTCCGTATAGAATGGCCCCTGCAGAGCTTAAGGAACTCAAAGTACAGTTGTAAGATTTGCTCGATAAGTATTCATATGGCCTAACGTCTCTCCATAGGGAGCGCCCATGTTGTTTGTCAAAAAGAAGGACAGCTCAATGCATCTTTGTATCGATTACCGAGAGCTGAACAAGGCCACCGTCCAAATATCCATTGCCCAGCATAGATGGCCTGTTCGATCAGTTACAGGGTGCTTCGATATTTTTTAAAATTGATCTTCGCTCGGGTTACCATCAACTCAAGATTAAGCTGGACGATATGTCAAAGTCAGCCTTCCGTACTCGATATGACCATTATGAACTTCTGGTAAAGCCGATCGGCCTAACAAATGCCATAGCTACTTTCATAGATTTAATGAATCGGGTATTTCGACCCTTGCTTGACAAGTTTGTAGTAGTCTTCATCGACGATATACTCGTCTACTCGAAGGACAAGCGGCAACACGCTAAGCATCTGCAGACCATGTTTTAGACCCTTCAAAAAAATCAGTTTTATGCGAAGCAGAGCAAGTGTGAATTTGGCTGAGTAGTATCACATTTCTCGGACACATCATTTCATCCAAAGGTATTACAGTCGACCCAAAAAAGTTGCAGCCGTTGTCGATTGGAAACGGTCAACGTCAGTTGGCGAGATTCGAAGCTTCCTTGGCTTAATAGTATACTACCGACGCTTCATGAAGGATTTTACGAAGATCGTATCGCCTCTGACTTGCCTCACCCAGAAAGGAGTCGCTTTTGAATGGTTAGACGACTATGAAGCTTCCTTCCAAGAGTTAAATCAACAACTCGTCTCAGTCCTGATACTCGTACTTCTAGAAGGGATTGAGGGTTTCTAGATCTTCAGTGATGCGTCCGGCCAGGGTTTGCGGTGTGTGCTAATACAGCGGAACAAGGTAATATCTTTTGCTTTCCGACAGCTAAAGCCGCACGAGAAGAACTACCCCACCCATGACCTGTAGTTAGCGACAATTATGTTCACGTTAAAATTATATATGGCATCACTATATTTATGGCATGGCATGCACAATCTATATGGATCATAAGAGCCTCAAGTATCTATTCACGTAGAAGAAGCTAAACTTGCGGCAAAGGCGTTGGCTTGAACTGATCAATGATTACGATTTGACTATTGACTATACGCCGGACAAGAGAAATATTATGGCAGATGTCATGTCCTGATTTTGAAGAGTCATTCGTCCTCGGATTCAACCCTTGGAATCGATTGTACTTGATTGGGTGTAATGTCGTACAAGTCTGGTATTACACTTGTACAAGGCAAAGACGGTATATAATTGATAATCTCTAAATAGGAACACATTGCAGCGGTAGAAGCAGACAAATTAAAGATAATAAGGACGTTCTTACTCATTAAATAGAACATATTATTTGAATTATAGCAGTAAAAATAAGTAGATAACTTGAAGTCTTGCAGAGATATGTAGAAATAAGATGTTTCTTGATAATTGAAATAGAGTACAAGACTTGCAATAGAATACAGAGTATACAACACATCCCATATTACATTGATAGCCAACTGAAACTCATGCCATAAGGCTTTACATTTATACTTGATACATTGAATTATAATTCGATATACCGACTTGGCTTACAACTAACTGGTACAACTGATTATAATTTTCTACACATTATGCCCTTTATAAACAGAAGACATCATCTTTCGCAAGGAGAGCTTCTGCATGTCCACAAATTTTCGATGTCGTAGGGCTGATCAAGCCAATCTTCGTGTACAGAACTCCCCAAGCACGGGCACCTAAAAAGAGTATCCACAATGTGGGTCAGTACATCATCTATGTACTAGCGAGCATAACTAGCCCACTCACCTAAACCGACACTAAGTGGTCAATTTTAGCAATCATTTATTAGAATGATCTTTCTATCTGGGGCCTACCATCCAATTACAGTTCATGAGCAGAATCACTGAAGTATATTAACATGTTCTTAGCAGTGTTTATGGCAAGGCAACATTGTAGCATCCTTGGTGTTATCATGTACAGCATCATTGAGGCAATATTAGCATTAATACCTTAAACATGTTATGGCAATTCGTATGGAAAGGCAATATCTTAGCATACTGTATTCACATGTTAAGCAGGTTCCCATTTGAAAGGCAACATCACAACATCATTTTATTTAGCATGTTAAGCAGGCAAGTCGAACCAACATATATTGAATATATCACGTTTAAGTGATTTCTTACCGATAGCCGACTCCTCGTATGTGCATCAAATACAGGTTAGCAGATATACTTACTCTGCCTGCATAAAACATTCATTAGCGTGCATCCTGACTACATGGCCACTGTGTTGTTAAACGATACGGACTCTTTCATTTCCATATAGGACTTCAAGATACTGCGATGACACCATATTAGGTAGCAAGCCTCTATGTTGTCTCGCATTATCCGTGCTCCCAAAGCACTTATCATTATTTTCCCCCAGACCGAATCGGTTGTCACCCTCATTTCCCGTATTTTCCTGTATTTCGTGTTTATACTCGTATCTAGATTTTGACATGTATTTTATTTTTTTCTCGACTTGTGGAATTTCGGTATTTCTCGTATTTTGGATTTTGGCTTGGCTCGATTTTATTGGGGATGGTTCGGTTGGTTCGGTTTTATGTGTTGGAACACTCTAGCCCTATGCTACCCCTCATCCCCACCACAACTCCCCCTCTTTATATCCCCACCTACCACTCTCTCTCCTCATAACCACCATTAATTTTCTTCTTCTTCTTCTTCTCCTTCCTCTACACAACTCTCCCAACCCTAGGCAAGTGCATCTTGCCACTACATGAGGACCCTCTTTTCTTTGTCCATTTGCTAGTTTAGGACATGGAGACAAACATTTGAACTTGAGTTTTTGTGATTTGGAGCCCCCATTATCGTAGATCTAAGCTTTTCCTATTTTCGGATTTTGCATGGTTTGAGCTATTTATGTTGGTTTTCTATGAGTTTTGATGTTTCCATGTGGAAGAACTTTCAGTTTCACCCAAGTTGGAACTTTGGAAATCCGAATTTGGAGTTCGGATGGCCAAGTTATGAACTTGTGAAGCTTTGGGTTCTTCTTTGGTTTTCTTGCTGTTTGGAGAAGACAGTGAGCAGTGTGCATAGCTGTTTAGCTTTCGCACACTGAGCTACGCGCGCTCTTTAGCGCTGCATACGCAGGCTTGAGTACGCTCCCTGTTGGAAGCGTGT
The DNA here is from genome assembly GCA_029216955.1 of Iris pallida. Lineage (NCBI taxonomy): Eukaryota > Viridiplantae > Streptophyta > Magnoliopsida > Asparagales > Iridaceae > Iris > Iris pallida. Next base: position 8,512,334 of record JANAVB010021600.1, read on the forward strand.
CTCCTTGAGCGTGCGTGACTTTCACGAATGCTACCTTACTTGAGCGTGTGTGACTTTCACACACTGCTCCCTGTAGCGTACGTGACTTTCACACACTGCTTCCTTGAGCGTGCGTGACCTTCACACACCGCTTCCTTGAGCGTGCGTGACTTTCATGTATGCTGCTTTCCTGTAGCATGCGTGACTTTCACGTACACTGCTCCCTTCAGTGTGCGTGACTTTCACGTATTCTGCTCCCTGTAGCGTGCGTGACTTTCACACACTGCTCCCTTGAGCGTGCGTGACTTTCACATATGTTGCCCCCTTGAGCGTGCGTGACTTTTCACATACGTTGCCCCCTTGAGCGTGCGTGACTTTCACATACGCTGCCCTCCTGCGTGCGTGTTATATTGCGTATGCATTTCCCCTGCGTGCGTGCTTTTGTGCGTACACATTCCCTGACTCGTATTTTGATATTTTATTAGATATTTCATGCCCATTTTATATCCTTACGCTTTTTGTTATGAACTTGATTTTACTTAATATGTTTGGAATGACTATTGTACATGACTTGGTATGGCAAGGAACTAGCATAACACGACAGTGACCCGTAGTGGTGCACTCCTGATATGACCAACCTGACTTGATAGTGGCCCGTGGCGGTGCACTCCTGACTTGACATGACTTGATAACCTAAACTGACCTTTCTTGACACCGTGGGTGGTTCTTTCTTGCTTGCTTGTTAATCCACTTGTCCAGTCTTGCATCATGTCTAGGATGGAACTCCTGAGTACCACGGTCAGGAGCACCTACTAAAATGGATTAAGGCTAATAACTAGAATAACTCAGTAGTCATGAAGAGATGACACAGCTACAGTCAATCCCGTTACCTGGGCGCTCTTGGGATCTGTAGCCTGCCGTCGAGTAGGGCACATTTCCAGCGCACCGTCGAGTGTTGCACCCTTTAAGTCACCTAAGGGTACATTTGTCTCCCGGACGATGTACCCACCTGAATTCAACCCCTAATTTTCGTCCTGGGTAGCCTGGATGGTCTGCAGGGCTTATGGCTGTGGAACAATCTCACTGCATCTTGTTAGTAATTAGGCCTGTGATAACCCTAGTTAGTTAAAGTAGTAAGCCGTAGTATCTGTTTGGCCGTGATTGATTGAATGAAGTATAACCAGTCTAGTCATGTCTTGATCCAGTACAAGATCGCTCCCTGTCTTGATTTCTTGCATTATTATCTTACCGATAAATAGTGGGAAACCAAGCTCTGTTCAGATGAAGGGTTACAACCCCGGTCCTTGTTTGGTTTACGGGTTGTAACCTGGCTATCGGAATAGTTCCATGGTTATCTCGTCGTATATCATCCTGACATGTTTTCGTAATTTTAGTTTTAATATTAGATTTTCTGTGCTGATTGCTGGCTTTTGTTCTTATTTCGTGGCCCCCTTGTGGCACTTGCTCTTTCTTGGGTTGACCCAGCTGGTTTTGTGTGGCCAGATTTTGGAGCAGCTCCCGAGGATCTACCAAGCTTCCAGCCCAATGGTGACAACTAGACGGAACCCGGGCCAAGAGTGGGTTTTCTTTTTTTGTCTTGCCCACTTTATTGTAATACTATTCTTTTGAGGTATTTAGCCGACGAGCACCTGTTAGCTCGATGCACTTTTACTTACTGTCTGCCTACGGGCTGTAAACATGATTGACAAATCCTAGGGTTGATCATGTATGACTAAACTCTTGCTAGTCCTAACATTTTGTAACGAGTAGCTTCATGATCAGCTGAATATGTAATATTTGGGACGCCTTATTATTGTATATTTAATGATCATACATCTTGCGACTTTACTTACTTGTGGTGATTGAGACACTAGGCTTGTTCATGACCATAAGAGACTGTTGGCTTGTAGAAAACCCTCACATATCTAGACAGCCGTGACCGTATATCGAGGTGGTTTCCATTTCAATATACGTAGCTGGCTATGTCTGTCCCCGCTCTCCAGTCTTCTGGTTCTGGGGCGTGACATGGTTTAAGTAGTGGCCCATGCAGGTCTTGTCAATCAAGAAATGTGAGGGTTTACCAAATAGATGTCTCAATCAGTATTCGCCCTTGATTTCTGCCCGTATTTTCAAATCCCTGAAATTCTTGCCCTGATCCTGTGCATATATCATTGATCTGTCCTGGTCCTTTCCTTATTGTTTCCTGTATCGTCTTCTTCAGCGGCACTGTACCTGGTCCTACCGATCGACGAGGTGGAGCATTTCCCGCGGATCAGCAGCAACCCGGAGATCAAGCCCAGCATTCCGGGGTAGCCTCCAAAGTTATGCCTACTGGAGGAGAGTCACCAGTTCGGCCCGTCCAGCCCGCAGAGCCAGATGATGGTACCTTAGTAGGCCTCATCAGAACCTTGATAGCTTCCCAGGATCGTCGAAGCGACGCCCTGCACCAGACAGTTCAAGATGCTTTGACCCGAGGCGGACATCCAGGGAACCACCCGAGAATGAGAAGGTGGCGGTGGTACGCCTGCAGTTGTTGGACCTAGCTCGCAGTTGGTGGGCAGCACAGGCCATAGGATTAGTGGCACCCATTGCTTGGGCAGTGTTTAGAGAGAGATTCCAGATGAAGTACTTTGATGCTGTGGCTCGGTACGACCTGTAGACCAGATTTACCAACTTGAAGCAAGGAGGCAGGACGGTCGACAGTTATACGACCGAGTTTTCTAGGCTGAGTAGGTTTGCCCCCACCTTGGTGGCAACCGAGCTCGATAGAGCCCAGCGGTTCCAGCAGGGACTGCATTTGGAGATCTTGTTGGCGGTTGAGCAGTTCGAGCACCAGATGTTCGATGCGGTCTTGAGAGCAGCTAGGAGGCATGAGTATACCTCCCAGAGGATCGTGGATAGGACCGGAAGTAGGAAGCGATCCCACAGTCAGATGCACCAATCATCACATCCAGCCCCGGCAGCTAGGGGATTGACCATTGGAACTCCGAGGCGAGCGGCCTTAGTAACGTCGGTTCAGCATTCGACCCCGACGTACCCGCAGCAGCAGAAGCAGAAGCAGACTTCCGCGATGGGATGTTCTCATTGCGGGAAGCCAGGGCATGTGGTGGCAGACTGTCGCAGGGCGCAGGGATTGTGCCTGGCTTGTGGAGCAGCAGATCATAGGATAGGGGCTTGCCCGAATAGGGGTGGTTCATCAGCATCCAACCCTTCTAGCTCTTCGGTGAGAGGACCGGCCCCAGCACCAGTTCAGCAGCAGCAGTACCCGAGGCCCTTGCCGCCTCAGTCTCAGGCATTCCAGCAACAACACCCCCAGCAGTATGCACAAGCCCAAGCTCAGACCCAGAATAGGCAGAAAGGTTTCCAACAGAGGGGACCAGCCGCCAGAGGGCAAGGTCAGGCCATGATGATGGCTATGGAAGAAGAAGTTGCACCAGGTGAGGTAGTGGCAGGTACTATTCTCGTTAACTCCTTTCCAGCTTCGATATTGTTTGATTCTGGTGCATCGTATTCATTCATGTCTGCACGATTCGCGACACGGATAGGATTGGAGCCCGAGTCATTATCAGTGAGGCTCAATATACTTACTGGTAATGGTCTTGTGGGAGTAGATCGAGTGTTTTCCTCGTGTCGGATCATAGTTAGCGGTAGGGAGTTCCCCGCTAGATTCATAGAGTTTCCTATGGCAGACTATGATGTAGTCCTAGGCATGGATTGGTTGAGGAACCAGTATGCTAGGATAGACTGCCATATTGGCAGGGTTGTCTTTAGTATCCCCGGCGAGCCAGAGTTTTTGTTTTCTAGAGGCGCAGTGGAGCCGTCTTCTCCAGCATTGCGGATGGCAGTAGCAGCAGTGCTGTTACCCCGGATAGTTGAAGAGTTTCCAGATGTCTTTCCAGAGGAGCTTCCAGGGATACCGCCGGAACGGGAGATTGAGTTCACTATAGACTTGATTCCCGGGACAGCACCAGTGTCAGAGCGAGTCTACAGGATGGCGCCTTCAGAGTTGGAGATTTTGTACAAGATGATTGAAGAACTGAGGACCAAGGGATTCATCCGTGCAAGTGGATCGCCTTGGGGAGCCCCGATGCTTCTTGTGAAAAAGAAGGATGGTACGTCCAGGCTATGTGTTGATTATCGTACCTTGAATTCGGTGACAATCAAGAACAGATACCCTCTTCCGAGGATAGATGACTTGTTTGATCAGCTCAGATGGGCTTCAGTGTTCTCGAAGATCGACTTGCGGTCGGGATACCACCAGATCAGAGTCAGAGAGCAGGACATCCCGAAGACAGCATTTAGATCGAGGTATGGACATTGGGAGTTCCTTGTTATGCCCTTTGGAGCGACCAATGCGCCGGCAGTATTCATGGACCTCATGAATCGCATTTTCATGCCTTACTTGGATCAGTTTGTGATCGTGTTCCTAGATGACATCCTGGTCTACAGCAAGAGTGAAGCAGAGCATGAGCAGCATCTCAGAGTCGTCCTTCAGACGCTTCAGGAGCATCAGTTGTACGCCAAGTTCAGTAAATGCGAGTTCTGGCTCGATCGCATATCATACTTGGGTCACATCATTACCCGAGGAGGAGTGGAAGTGGATCCCCAGAAGATTGTGGCTATCGAGTCATGGCCGGTACCCAGCTCAGTGGCAGAGGTTCGCAGTTTCCTTGGATTGGTCGGCTACTACCGGCGGTTCGTTTCTGATTTCGCAAGGATTTCGGCGCCGATGACCCAGTTGACCCGCAAGGATGTGCCGTTTGTTTGGACAGCAGAGTGTCAGGAATCATTTGAGAAGTTGAAGCGAGGTTTGATAACGACTCCCATTCTCACCCTTCCAGATGGGACCGGAGGATTCACAGTTTATTGCGACGCTTCAGGCAGAGGATTGGGGTGTGTCTTGATACAACATGGGAAGGTAATATCTTATGCGTCACGTCAACTTCGTGATCATGAGAAGAATTACCCGACCCACGACTTGGAATTGGCGGCGGTAGTGTTTGCTTTGAAGTTGTGGAGACACTACTTGTACGGAGATAAAGTGGAGATCTTTACTGATCATAAGAGCCTGAAGTATGTTTTCACCCAGAAGGACCTTAATATGCGGCAGAGAAGATGGCTCGAGCTATTGGTGGATTATGATGTGGATTTGCAGTATCATCCCGGGAAGGCCAACGTTGTAGCAGATGCATTGAGCAGGAGAGCCGGAGTTTATCTCCTGACGGCGCAACCAGAATTATTGGCAGATCTTCAGAAGATGGGAAATGAAGTGGTTCTTCCCACCAGCGTGGCATTGATGGCCAGTCTACAGGTTCAGTCCAGCATAGTTGAGAGGATCCGGATGGCGCAGTCAGCAGATTCTAAGATCCAGCGACTCAGAGCAGAGTGTGAAGCAGGAAGAAGGCCAGAGTTATGTATCTATGAAGATGGTACCCTTCGGTACGGCACTTGTCTTTGTGTACCTAGTGGAGATATCAGACAGGAAGTCATAGCAGAAGCCCACAGTTCACAGTATTCTATTCATCCGGGTGGTACGAAGATGTACCATGATATTCGTCAGCATTTTTGGTGAAATGGCATAAAGAGGGAGATAGCTCGGTTTGTCTCTCGGTGTTTGGTTTGCCAACAGGTTAAAGCTGAACATCAGAGGCCCGCTGGACTTCTTCAATCCTTACCGATCCCAGAATGGAAATGGGAACATATAACCATGGATTTTGTGACCGGATTGCCCAGATCTCCGGCCGGCAAAGATGCTATTTGGGTAATTATGGACAGGCTTACCAAGGTGGCACACTTTTTCCCATTCAAAGTTGGACAGTCGACGGCGCAGCTAGCAGAGATGTACCTCAGGCAGATCGTCAGGCTTCACGGTGTGCCAGTCAGCATCACCTCGGACAGGGATTCAAGATTCACATCACACTTTTGGCGCAGCTTGCAGAAGAGTTTGGGGACTCGCCTTCAGTTCAGCTCAGCTTATCACCCGCAGACGGATGGTCAATCAGAGCGCACAATCCAGACTCTTGAAGATATGTTGAGATCCTGTACCCTTGACTTCGGTGATTCATGGGAGAATCATCTGCACCTGGTGGAATTCTCGTACAACAACAGTTATCAGGCCAGTATCCAGATGGCACCCTTTGAGGCTCTCTATGGCAGGAAGTGCAGATCCCCGCTAGCATGGGACGATGTCGGGGAGAGGCAGATGCTCGGACCCGAATTGATTTCCCGGACGGTTGAAGTGGTCAGGAAGGTCAGAGATCACCTCCGAGTTGCCCAGGACCGCCAGCGCCATTGGGCCGATGCTCATCGGCGTCCCTTAGAATTTGCTGTCGGCGACCATGTATTCCTTAGGATCTCGCCTAACCGCGGCGTCATTCGCTTCGGCGTGCGGAGAAAGCATAGTCCTAGGTATATAGGGCCGTTCGATATTCTGGAGCGAGTAGAAGATGTATCCTATCGTTTCGCTCTTCCGCCGTCGCTAAGTGAGGTGCATGATGTATTCCATGTGTCCCAATTACGACGGTATATTCCGGACCCGAGCCACATCCTAGACCATTCGGAATTGGTTGTTGGTACCGACCTTTCATATGAGGAGAGGCCCGTGTCTATTTTGGACCGGAGGGAAAAGATACTCAAGAACAAGACTATTAAATTAGTCCGTGTTGCTTGGGGTCATCACTCTCTAGGTGAGTCAACGTGGGAGCGTGAGGACGACATCCGATCGCGATATCCCTACCTGTTTGACTCGTGAGGTATAATGTCTTTCTTATGCCTTACATTTTCCCTTCCTTGCTTGCATTGCATGATTGTATGATTGAACTGCTTAGTGTAGCTTGCCTATGCTTAGTGTAGCTTGTCGTGGCAATCTCTAGCTCCTTGATTAAATTCCGAGGACGGAATTCTTTTAAGGTGGGTAGAGTTGTCACCCTCATTTCCCGTATTTTCCTGTATTTTGTGTTTATACTCGTATCTAGATTTTGACATGTATTTTATTTTTTTTCTCGACTTGTGGAATTTCGATATTTTTTGTATTTTGGATTTTGGCTTGGCTCGTTTAATTGGGGATGGTTCGGTTGGTTCGGTTTTATGTGTTGGAACACTCTAGCCCTATGCTACCCCTCATCCCCACCATAACTCCCCCTCTTTATATCCCCACCTACCACTCTCTCTCCTCATAACTACCATTAATTTTCTTCTTCTTCTTCTTCTCCTTCCTCTACACAACTCTCCCAACCCTAGGCAAGTGCATCTTGCCACTACATGAGGACCCTCTTTTTTTTGTCCATTTGCTAGTTTAGGACATGGAGACAAACATTCGAACTTGAGTTTTTGTGATTTAGAGCCCCCATTATCGTAGATCTAAGCTTTTCCTATTTTCGGATTTTGCATGGTTTGAGCTATTTGTGTTGGTTTTCTATGAGTTTTGATGTTTCCATGTGGAAGAACTTTCAGTTTCACCCAAGTTGGAACTTTGGAAATCCGAATTTGTAGTTCGGATGGCCAAGTTATGAACTTGTGAAGCTTTGGGTTCTTCTTTGGTTTTCTTGCTGTTTGGAGAAGACAGTGAGCAGTGTGCATAGCTGTTTAGCTTACGCATACTGAGCTACGCGCGCTCTTTAGCGCTGCGTACGCAGGCTTGAGTACGCTCCCTGTTGGAAGCGTGTCTCCTTGAACGTGCGTGACTTTCACGAATGCTGCCTTCCTTGAGCATGCGTGACTTTCACACACTGCTCCCTTGAGTGTGTGTGACTTTCACACACTGCTCCCTGTAGCGTGCGTGACTTTCACACACTGCTCCCTTGAGCGTGCGTGACCTTCACACACTGCTCCCTTGAGCGTGCGTGACTTTCATGTAGGCTGCTTCCCTGTAGCATGCGTGACTTTCACGTACACTGCTCCCTTCAGCGTGCGTGACTTTCACACACTGCTCCCTTGAGCATGCGTGACTTTCACATACGTTGCCCCCTTGAGCGTGCGTGACTTTTTACATACGTTGCCCCCTTGAGCGTGCGTGACTTTCACATACGCTGCCCTCCTGCGTGCGTGTTATATTGCGTATGTATTCCCCCTGCGTGCGTGCTTTTGTGCGTACGCATTCCCTGACTCGTATTTTGATATTTTATTAGATATTTCATGCCTATTTTATATCCTTACGCCTTTTGTCATGAACTTGATTTTACTTAATATGTTTGGAATGACTATTATACATGACTTGGTATGGCAAGGAACTAGCATAACACGACAGTGACCCGTAGTGGTGCACTCCTGATATGACCAACCTGACTTGATAGTGGCCCGTGGCGGCGCACTCCTGACTTGACATGACTTGATAACCTAAACTGACCTGTCTTGACACCGTGGGTGGTTCTTTCTTGCTTGCTTGTTAATCCACTTGTCCAGTCTTGCATCATGTCTAGGATGGAACTCCTGAGTACCACGGTCAGGAGCACCTACTAAAATGGATTAAGGCTAATAACTAGAATAACTCAGTAGTCATGAAGAGATGACACAGCTACAGGCAATCCCGTTACCTGGGCGCTCTTGGGATCTGTAGCCTGCCGTCGAGTAGGGCACATTTCCACCGCACCGTCGAGTGTTGCACCCTCTAAGTCACCTAAGGGTACATTTGTCTCCCGGACGATGTATCCACCTGAATTCAACCCCTAATTTTCGTCCTGGGTAGCCTGGATGGTTTGCAGGGCTTGTGGCTGTGGAACAATCTCACTGCATCTTGTTAGTAATTAGGCCTGTGATAACCCTAGTTAGTTAAAGTAGTAAACCGTAGTATCTATTTGGCCGTGATTGATTGAATGAAGTATAACCAGTCTAGTCATGTCTTGATCCAGTACAAGATCGCTCCCTGTCTTGATTTCTTGTATTATTATCTTGCCGATAAATGATGGGAAACCAAGCTCTGTTCAGATGAAGGGTTACAACCCCGGTCCTTGTTTGGTTTACGGGTTGTAACCTGGCTATCGGAATAGTTCCATGGTTATCTCGTCGTATATCATCCTGACATATTTTCGTAATTTTAGTTTTAATATTAGATTTTCTGTGCTGATTGCTGGCTTTTGTTCTTATTTCGTGGCCCCCTTGTGGCACTTGCTCTTTCTGGGGTTGACCCAGCTGGTTTTGTGTGGCCAGATTTCGGAGCAGCTCCCGAGGATCTACCAAGCTTCCAGCCGTTGGTGACAACTAGACGGAACCCGGGCCAAGAGTAGGTTTTCTTTTTTTGTCTTGCCCACTTTATTGTAACACTATTCTTTTGAGGCATTTAGCCGACGAGCACCTGTTAGCTCGATGCACTTTTACTTACTGTCTGCCTACGGGCTGTAAACATAATTGACAAATCCTAGGGTTGATCATGTATGACTAAACTCTTGCTAGTCCTAACATTTTGTAACGACTAGCTTCATGATCAGCTGAATATGTAATATTTGGGACGCCTTATTATTGTATATTTAATGATCATACATCTTGCGACTTTACTTACTTGTGGTGATTGAGACACTAGGCTTGTTCATGACCATAAGAGACTGTTGGCTTGTAGAAAACCCTCACATATCTAGACAGCCGTGACCGTATATCGAGGTGGTTTCCATTTCAATATACGTAGCTGGCTATGTCTGCCCCCGCTCTCCAGTATTCTGGTTCTGGGGCGTGACATCGGTCCCCTAGGCCTAACGTCTCGGGGTACCGATTCAAGAAAACTTTTCTCAAACCTTATGCACAAGTTTTCCATGACCATACAAATGTATGTCCGACTCGATTGTGAACATAATCGCATGGTAAAATAATAAAAGAAAATAAAGACAACAGTGCATCATTTAAGTCATGTTCAATGACTTATTCATTACCATCATTTCACTTGGTGATTTCAACGATCCCAATCCTTGTCATTTCTCAAGGGACTTGTAGTATTTTATTTCTCATTTCATTGGGACAATTATCATTCATGTCATTACTTATAAAAAACAGGCAGCATCTCATTTATTTGCAACAGTTATATATAGTGTACATAATTCAGTGTTTCATTCAGTTTATTGTGTCAAGATCATAGATAGTTCATTTCTCATGTATCATTTACAAGCATCTCATTACTCAGTGTTTCATTTTTCGGGAGCATTAAACATACGGAACGTTATCAATTCATTTCAAAGGGGCTTTAGCATTCATTTTATTCAACAGTTCAATGTTCATTCCAGCAAATCTTAGCATAAGCATCTCTATCAATTTAGCAACTAAGTATCACAGTTTAAGGGACATATTACTCCATTTTATTAGGCATGAAGGAGTGGGGAGGAAGGACAGTTCCACTCACTTGCATAAAAGAGTCTTCCTTTTTCGATTGAACATATTCCCACTAAGCGTACCTCCACTAGTGAGTCACGTTCCAATATCCATTCCATCTAATTAGCTAAGAGAGACTGCATCAGTCTCAATTCTCTTGATTCCCAACACAAGTCACGGTCCAACATTCTGATCGCATCCAACAAGCCAATCCAAATGCCTAGCGCGGAGCGTGGCATTACATAATATGCCACTCAGAAATAAAAATTTGTCCTCGAAACTTAAGGAAATAACCCATTCTACTAATTCACTTAGTCACAACAAGTTACTCATTCAGCTTCAATTCAGTATTATTTTCGAACATTCGGCCATCTCAAAATTGATATCCAACTGTATCAGTTAATTCGTCAATGATTCAATCCATCTTCCTCTTTTCCACAATATTTGCACTACCTCATTGATCCACCAACATTCTTCCATGCAGCTGTATCTTCGTCGTAGCCTACCATTTCGTTTGGATTCATACACATATCTTAGGCATCCCCAAAATATATGTATTTCAGCCAAAGTCCGTGCTAGTACGATTCGATAAGCTCTTCCAATAGTTTTATCTTGGTCGCAACATATTACTTTGGTTGGATCCATACACATACTTTAGGCGTCCGCAAAATACACGTACTTCAGCCAACTTCTATGATAGTGCAATTCGATAAGCAACGGTGCAATTCTCTTTTCCAAATCCGACTTGCACATTTTAATATCCAATTCCGGTATAACCATTCTCAGAGTCTACCAGCATCCTTTATACTTACTTATTGCTACGGTCATTTGCCATAATCATTATCTTTCAGGCCACAACACATATCATTAGGGACAACTTTGATAAGTTGCTTATCCAAGCAGAATATTTCAATATTCAAGCTAACGGTCTAACTTGAAACCAACCATACTAACTGTTCATATGCAATTTTTATTCCTTCCCGAATACAACAATGTTTTCCACCGAGGTAATTCATCTCTAGAAGATACATTCTGAGGGTCACTTACTATAATACCGAGCTAAAGGTACAATTCTATGCAATATTCTATGCTAATCTAGCTACCCAATTTGAGACACTGATCCAAAGTTCCCGTCATGAGTAGTCAATTCAATCCCATGGAATAATTGACTTCTCGATACATACAAATCGAATCTTACCCCACGACGTAGTTCCCACTTAAGGTTGACATATAACTTCACAAGGGTCAAACATCTCTAAGGTACAAGTTAAATCATACAATTCCTTAGGTCATACTCATCACCACCATCTCTCGTTCAATACCACAAGGTCATCCTATGGGTCGCCAACGGTCACCTATTATTCGGTCAAGTCTCTAAGGTTAGCTATACCAACAGCTAAACCTAAACATTCAGGTGCTCCCTAGAGTGGACGGCTACTAGGGATCATTCTAATTTCTTATTCTTAGGGCCAACAAGCAATCGACAATTTCAAGCAACTCTACCCAAATTAATGGATATCAACTCAATCTGAATAATTAATTGCCATTACCGACTATGCCGACAATTGGTTAAGCAGCCCACGGTGTTTAGGATCAAGTCTATCTATGGTCATCCTCAAGGAACTAATTCCCACATAGGCTCATTCTAGACTTACCCTAATGATCGACTAAGATCGATCTAGCAACATTATGTTCAAATTCTGACCTGACATATAATTCCCAATAATTATATTTCTATTGCAATCTATCGTACCCACATGGGTCCATATACTGAGGCTAACTATTCAAGGGCCATCGATTCCGATAGTCTCAATAGAACTATGGAATCATACTATTCGGTCTGTATGACAAAGTCATACCACTAAGTCATAAGCCAGCAATCTATATCCCAATCGATAGCCGTCTATACCGTCACACCATCTACCGACACTATCCAACACATTTCGTGGTTCTAAATCACATTCGTTTTCCAGCCATCAAAATTTCGTACGGACATTCTTAACATCTCATACCGTAAGGGTCGAGTAGTCTATTCCATTCAATTCGACAATTCATGTATCAATTAACCATTCTCTATGTAACACAAATATTCAGGGTCACTACTTGTTACTTTTGTGATACACTCCAATTTCTTAACATATATGTACATATGCAACGACAATCTATTTTGCCAAGCTCAAATCCAACTTTACTAATTTTACCTTCGGCAATGAATATGGGTTAACATCTATCGCACCTTATTATAGCACGGATTTCCAATATTCCTTCGGGTCACCGTCAATATTTCTAAAACTTTTAATTTAGCAACCAACTTATAATAGCCACACATGATTTACATCCAATAATCATAACTATCGTTCAATGTTCAAGGCCACAACATTCTCTAGCCAAATCTATTACCCACAGATAAGTAATTATCCAACCATTCTGAGTACTCGACTGAGCAAATTCTAACCAAGCCAACAGTTACAATTTCTAACAATCTCGCTACCCAGCATAACGCTACCATCAAGGGACAGTCAAGTCATCTAGTAATATGGTATAACTCCCAGCTAAGTCTCGGCACTACCCAAGGCTCACAGATACTCATTGCTATCCGATGGAAAGGGTCACGATACATCTTATTCTGAAGCGGTAGGGGCAATATACCACTCAGAAATGAAGCCATTCCTTAAACAATACCAACTCAAGTCTATTCTGGGCATTCATGATCTAATTGATCACAACATAAAGCCAACATCTTAGGGTCTCAAGTCATAAGGCTACCAAACGTGAGTCAACTCAACAATTCTGTTGAACTCAAACATCAATTGTCCCATTCACAATTCTTTTCCAACGTAAGATGCGGTTCTCAAACATGTTCCAAAAGCACACATGGCAACTTTTCTCTATTCCCACATTCCAAACATCAATCACAAAATAGCATACTATGGCATCGAGCCATTGTTGGGTCATTAGTGTCCAAACCAACAACAAGCAATCATTCATAGGCATCACAACGTATTTAGAGTTATTGTATGGAACATCTAGTGAGCAGCCAAGAGGGTCAATAAACTTTCAGACACGAACAACTTGAAATGATTATAGGAACAACAACAGCAAAATTGCGGAAGCAATCTTTGATTTAATTGCGGAAGCAACGTTGAGTGATCGCGAAAGCAACCTTGGTTAATCGTCGATGCAACTTTGATTTGAAACGAATCAAATAAGAGTCCAAGGACGTAAAGCCGTGCTTTGATACCAATTTGTCACGCCCCGATTCCATAGAGTCATTCGTCCTCGCATTCAGCCCTTGGAATTGATCGTCCTCGCTTGGACGTGATGTCGTACAAGTCTAGTATTGCACTTTTACAAGGAAAAGACGGTATATAATTGATAATCTCCAAATAGGAACACATCGTAGCTGATGGAACCGGGGATTCCCAGGACCCTTCCTTTGGTGTGCGTATTGATCGATAGAAAGTTAAACAGATCTAATACGTGTTCTAACCCTTCATAGGCGGAAACTAGGGTTCACGAATAATACCTGCGGTGGAAAGGAGACAAGTAATTCCTGGCAACCTCGAGCGGACGACCCCGAGATCTTCTGCACGTATTCCTTCCTCGAGTTGGACGTCGTGTGGGCGACGATCTCCCAACCTTTTTTTTTCCTTGGCAGCCCTCTCTTTCTCTCCTTACGTGAATCACGAATTTTAAAAAAAGTTTCAGATTTCTGATCGGTCATATGGCAGCCAGAGAATAGAGGATATATATAGGCTACGGCAGGGACCATGAGGAGAAATTAGGGTTACGCCTCCTAACGGATCTGGATATCCCGTGTTCAGCCCGAACACACAATCCAGGCCCATTAAAAATAGCTCGGTCCACTAATGAGCTATTGTTGCACTACCTCCCTAATCCCAAATTATGTTTGTGGGATCCTTTTATTATATGCTCGTTTGGCTCCCCATGTTAAGATATCGTATGTCCGTCGATCAAATTAAGTTACTGACAACTATATTGATTCGACATCTTTTATCCTTAAGTAGTATCGCTCAACTTTATTTGTCATGTCGGATATAATCCACCTGCAGGGTTTGCATGACAATCCTTATGAGCTCCTTAAGGGGACATCATCAACCCGATGTATCGGAACATGGATTCCATTTATAATCAACAGCTCATCATACATACAATGTTATTACCCAATTCATAGAGGTTGTTGATCCATAATGAATCTCACTCTTTTATGAGTCAAAATAATGCACACTGCATATACATATTCGTTATTATTTCCGGGTTAAGAGCACAAGCATCCATAATAACAGAGGTGTTTGTTCTCTTATGTAGTCAGTACAAAGAGAACAACCTCAAGTGGTCCTGTTCAATACACACAAAGTGTACTAGTGTAAACCTATAGTAAAGATAGACTAATACCAGATTATACTACAACCTTTCCAATAGATTGTCCAAGTCCATCTAAGTTGTGAACTATTTATATACTCCATAGGAAACTGATAATATGATCTTCTGTGTGACCCCACACACCATATTATCTACAATATAGAATATCAGACATTTGTATTAACATTGCAATAAATACAATATGCAAACATTTGCACATATGATTCTCATTCAAAATTTAAGGAAATAAGGTTACTAAAAAAGTGATGCTTTTAGTATATAACCCTAACAATCTTCCACTTATACTCAAAGCATTGCTTTTCAGTATACTGTTACAAATCTCCCACTTATACTTAACGCCATGCTGCTACGCATCTGACTTCCATTCCCTCAACATGACTATCAAAAGCCTTAGCTGGTAAGCTCTTTGTAAAGGGATCAGCTAGGTTGTCGGCTGATGCTATCTTGATCACAACAACTTTTCCTTTCTTTACGAAATCTCGTATCAGGTGGTACTTGCGCTCAATATGTTTGCCAGTCTTATGGGCTCGTGATTCCTTCGAGTTTGCAACTGCACCACTATTATCACAATAAAGTGTAATAGACTTAGGCAAGCTAGGTACCACATCCAAGTCCAACAGAAAGTTTCTGAGCCAAACCGCTTCTTTGGCTGCCTTAGAGGCTGCCACATGCTCGGCTTCCATGGTAGAATCAGCAATACATTTTTGCTTGATACTCCTCCACACAATGGCTCTACCTCCCAAAGTAAACACATAACCTGAGGTAGATTTCCTGAAATCCCTATCTGACTGAAAATCTGAGTCTGTATACCCCAAGGGAACTAAACTATATGCCTGGTAAACTAGCATATACTCTTTAGTCCTTTTTAGGTACTTCAAAATATGCTTTACGGCAGTCCAGTGCTCTTGTCCTGGGTTAGACTGATATCTGCTGACCATGCCTACGGCAAAGTAGATGTCTGGTCTCGTACATAGCATTGCATACATTAAGCTTCCTACTGCTGAAGCATAAGGAACTGCCTTCATGTTCTCTATCTCTTTAGGTGTCCTCGGACACTGCTCCTTTGATAGAGTAATTCTATGTCTAAAAGGTAAGAAACCTTTCTTAGAATTTTGCATACTAAAACGAGTTAGTACAATATCGATATAGGAAGCTTGGGATAAGCCCAAAATCTTTTTCTTGTGATCTCGTAGAACTTTGATCCCAAGGATGTGACCTACTTCTCCCAAGTCCTTCATATCAAACTGTTTGGATAACCATACCCGTACATCAGATAACACCTTCACATTATTTCCAATGAGCAAGATGTCATCCACATAAAGTACTAGAAACACCACCACGTTTCCGTCACACTTTCTGTATACACATGATTCATCCTGACATTGATCAAATCTATTGGATTTTATCACCTGATCAAAACATATATTCCAAGATCTGGAAGCTTGCTTAAGTCCATAAATGGACTTCTTGAGCTTACAAACAAGATGCTCCTGGCCCTTTTCAATGAACCCGTTTGGTTACTTCATATAGATGTCTTCCTCAAGACTTCCATTAAGGAAAGCTGTCTTGACATCCATTTGCCAAATCTTATAATCGAGATGAGCTGCAATAGATAAAAGAATCCGGATAGACTTAAGCATGGCTATAGGAGAAAATGTTTCCTCATAATCGATACCCTCTCTTTGAGTAAAACCTTTTGCTACAAGCTGAGCTTTAAAGGTTTCAACCTTACCGTCTGATCCTCTTTTTCTCTTATAGACCCACTTGCATCCAATGGCTTTTACATCAATGGGTGGTTCTACAAGCTCCCAGACTTGATTAGAATCCATAGATTCTATTTCAGATATTATTGCTTTTTGCCAAGACTCTGCATCTTTATCTTGGAGTGCTTCATTGTAGGTACAGGGATCATAATCTTGTTCCTCAGGGACGAAGTCTGACGACTCTCCTAAGAACATATATCTATCAGGTTGTATCACAACCCTCCCACTATGACGAGGCACTATCGGTTGTGGTGTAACATTTGTGACACGTTGTGTAGTTATTTGTGGTTCATTCTCTTGTAATGTTGGTACTGAAGTACTTGGTGTCTCACGTCTCAGTTCTTCTAGAACAACTCTACTTGTGGGTTTATGGTTCACCACATAGTCTTCCTCTAAGAATCGGGCATTGGTGCTAACAATGACCTTCTGATCCTTAGGACTATAAAATAAACCTCCTTTCGTTCCGCTTGGATAGCCTACAAACAAGCGTACTTCTGTACGAGATTCTAACTTATCTGCTTTTCCATTCAGCACATGTGCTGGACTACCCCAAATGCGAACATGTTTCAGACTAGGCTTTCGCCCAATCCACAGCTCTGTGAGAGTAAGAGGTACTGACTTAGAAGGAACCAAGTTTAAAATATAAGCTGCAGTCTCTAAGGCATATCCCCAAAACGAATCTGGCAAATCCGAATAACTCATCATTGATCTAACCATCTCCATAAGAGTTCTATTCCTTCTTTCGGCTACACCATTCTGCTGGGGCGTTCCAGGTGCAGTCAATTGGGATACAATTCCAGCCTCTGATATATAATCCCTAAACTCTCCAAAGAGGTACTCGCTACCACGATCTGATCGTAATGACTTGATACATTTTCCATGACGTTTCTCCGTTTCAGCCTTGTACTCTTTGAATTTCTCAAAGCACTCAGACTTACGGCGCATCAAATAAATGTATCCATACCTTGAATAATCGTCAATAAATGTGACAAAATATTCAAAGCAACCTCTAGCTTGGATAGTCATGGGTCCACACAAATCAGAATGAACCAATTCCAACACATCTTTGGCCCTACACCCCTTTGCCGTAAAAGGCCTTTTGGTCATTTTACCTTCCAAGCAGGATTCACAGACTGGTAGTGTCTCCACTTCCAATGAACTCAAAGGTCCATCTTAAACCAGTCTTTGAATCCTTCTTAGGTTAATATGCCCCAATCGTAAGTGCCAAAGATATGTTTGGTTCATACAAGAAGGTTCTTTTCTCTTATTTAAGTTAGATGACATATTATTCATTTCCATAAGTTGCATTGTGGGCGAAATAGGATTAATGACATACAAATTATCAACCAATGCACCAGAATAGATAAAATGTTTATTCTTTCTAATAACAATATTTTCATTAAAATAAACTGAATATCCATCCTTAACTAACATAGAAACAGAAACTAAATTCCTTCTAAGTGAAGGTGCATAAAGACAATCTCTCAATGTCAAAGACTTATTTCTACCAAAAGATAAAGTAACAACTCCTAATACAACGACCGATACTTTTGTAGCATCACCCATGAACAAGCATATCTCTCCATCACTGAGCCGTCTTGTTTCCTGGAACCCCTGCAATGTATTACAGACATGATTAGTGGCTCCTGTATCTACACACCAGGTGCTGGTAGATAACACCGTTAAACATGTTTCAACTACTAGTAAATGAGATATACCTTATTTGTTCCCTTGTTTGAGAAGTGGACAATCAGTCTTCCAATGTCCTGACCCTTTTTACTTGAAACATTTGTCTTTCGGCTTTTTTACCGCACCTTGAGGTCCCATGCCCTTCTTTGCTGAGTTTGCCTGTTTCTGAATGTTATTCTTCTTCTTACCGCCTTTTGGCTTAGAAGTAGAAGCCTTTTCAGAAACAAAAATATGACCACTCTGCCTAAAGAGAGATTCAGCATCATGTAGCTCTTTTGCAAGTTCTGCCAAACTATACAACCTTTTGTTCATATTGTAATTAAGGCAGAAATTGTCAAAACTTTTAGGCAGAGTCCCGAGAATGATATCGACCTGGGATTCTCTATCAATTTCAGCTCCAAGGATCTTCATCTCATTCAGATGACCCATCATCTTGAGAACATGATCCCTTACTGGTGTACCCTCAGCCATTTTTGTATTCATCAAACATTTCATAGCAAACTGTCTAGCTACTCTACTCTGATGTTCGAAGAGTTCTTTGAGGTTATACATTATGTCATAAGCAGTGGCCATGGCCTGATGCTGATGTTGCAGTACATTTGACATAGATGCCAGAATGTAACACCGTGCCATCTCATCTGCCTTTTTCCACTTCTTATAAGCCTCTTTGACCTCTTCACCAGAGTTAGCATCAGGCTTAGGTGGGCATTCCTCAACAAGTATATATTTGTACTCCTCAGCAGTCAGAACAATATCCAAATTACGTTTTCAGTCAATATAATTAGGTCCAGTAAGTTTGTTTTCTTTAAGAATCACCATAAGTGGACTGAAAGAACCCATTTTTGAAATCCTGAGAATCACATAAATAAAATTATGTAGGGCAAAAAAACTTTTTGAATTAACTAAATATTGATTCTCTCAAAACAATAATAAGAAATTCACCAACACCTTGAACACCATGAATTTAGCATGCCACGATAGTGTGGACGTATACAAATTCAACTTTGTTCAAGTAGGTTTTTCTTATTAATTTTACTATCATGTCAACATAACTATATGACAAATAAAATTAATATGCTGGTCTTGCTCTGGTCATATAAATAATAGCAGTGACTCCGATGGGGAGGATACCATTATTTGTATCTAAGTGTATACCATTACTTAATACTAAGTCCATTACCTTGTAATGAGTTCCTTCAGATGGAGAAGTGAACACATACTAGGTAACTTTCTAGAATAATTCCTAAAGAAGTTTGTACTGGTGATCCATAATTATACTCATCCGATATGGAGGAAAGCACTATAGCCAACACACAAGTATAATTACATTACCTACAAACCAGTAATGGAGACTATAGGATTTAAACTAAATAAATATCATCTCCCACTTACTTATTTAACAATGAGGGTTTTTCTACTAGTTGATATTATGTCCATGTTGTCCATTATTAATGTAGGCTTGGTTTTTAAAAAAAAACAACCACACAATAATAAACATACATAATCAAAAAAAGCAAAATGACAAAAATAAGAGAAAATATCCAACTATTATGGTCATCTTTGCTGCTCCGTCCTCAACTATCCGAATCTAAAATCTGGCGCTGCGCAGATCTATTCGGGGTTCGACCTGCCCGGTCAGGTCGTGGGGTTCGGGACAGCGCCCCGATTTTTATTTTTTATTTTTTAGGTTTTGGCTGTCGATTCCTTCATCGAAAATCATCTGTCTGCCTCTGGAGTGCTTAAAACCAGCATCTCGTCCGACGTCAGAAACAACCACCACCGCCATCACGATTGATCAAAAATAATTAAAATTACATCAATCCTATGCCTCCCGAAGGAGTTCACACATAATCTAGATTGCAAAATTAAAATAATAAGTACGATCAACCCTCGTGATTTTAATTACATCTACAGCAACAACAACATCCACGACATATCCGTGGTTTAAACAACACAATCAAAAACATGCATTGGACCATAATAGTTGGATCTAAGATGCCTGTAAAACCGAGTTAGAACAGATCTACATCTACCGACTATTACACAGCGCAGGTTTTATCGGACAGCATGGACGTATCAATCAATACGTAGATCCAAAGTGGCTCTGATACCAATTGATGGAACTGGAGATTTCCAGGACCCTTACTTTGGTGTGCGTATTGATCGATAGAAAGTTAAACAGATCTAATATGTGTTCTAACCCTTCATAGGCGAAAACTAGGGTTCACGAATTATACCTGCGGCGGAAAGGAGATAAGTAATTCCTGGCAACCTCGAGCGGACGACCCCAAGATCTTCTGCACGTATTCCTTCCTCGAGTTGGACGTCATGTGGGTGACGATCTTCCAACCTTTTCTTCTCCTTGGCAGCCCTCTCTTTCTCTCCTTACGTGAATCACAAATTTTAAGAAAGTTTCAGATTTCTGATCGGTCATATAGCGGCCAGAGAATAGAGGATATATATAGGCTACGGTAGGGACCATGAAGAGAAATTAGGGTTAGGCCTCCTAACAGATCTGGATATCCCGTGTTCAGCCCGAACACACAATCCAGGCCCATTAACAATAGCTCGGTCCACTAATGAGCTATTGTTGTACTACCTCCCTAATCTCAAATTATGTTTGTGGGCTCCTTTTATTATATGCTCGTTTGGCTCCCCATGTTAAGATATCGTATGTCCGTCGATCAAATTAAGTTACTGACAACTATATTAATTCAACATCTTTTATCCTTAAGTAGCGCCGCTCAACTTTATTTGTCATGTCGGATGTAATCCACCTGCAGGGTTTACATGACAATCCTTATGAGCTCCTTAAGGGGACATCATCAACCCGATGTATCGGGACATGGATTCTATTTATAATCAACAGCTCATCATACATACAATGTTACATCGGGACATGGATTCTATTTATAATCAACAGCTCATCATACATACAATGTTATTACCCAATTCATAGAGATTGTTGATCCATAATGAATCTCACACTTTTATGAGTCAAAATAATGCACACTGCATATACATGTCCGTTATTATATCCGGGTTAAGAGCACAAGCATCCATAATAACTGAGGTGTTTGTTCTCTTATGTAGTCAGTACAAAGAGAACAACCTCAAGTGGTCCTGTTCAATACACACAAAGTGTACTAGTGTAAACCTATAGTCAAGATAGACTAATACCAGATTACACTACAACCTTTCCAATAGATTGTCCAAGTCCATCTAGGTTGTGAACTATTTATATACTCCATAGAAAACTGATAATATGATCTTCTATGTGACACCACACACCATATTATCTACAATATAGAATATCAGACATTTGCATTAACATTGCAACAAATACAATATGCAAACATTTGCCCATATGATTTTCATTCAAAATTTAAGTAAATAAGGTTACTAAAAAAGTGATACTTTTAGTATATAACCCTAACAGTAGCGACAGAAGCAGATAAATTGAAGATAATGAGGACGTTCTTACTCATTGAATAGAACATATTATTTGAATTGTAGCAGTAGAAATAAGTAGATAACTTGAAGTCTCACAGAGATATGTAGAAATAAGTTGTCTTTATTGATAATTGAAATAGAGTACAAGATTTGCAATAGAATGCAAAGTTTACAATGAATCCAATATTACATTGATAGCCAACAGAAACTCATGCCATAAGGCTTTACATTTGATACTCGATACATTGAATTACAACTTGATATACCGACTTGGCTTACAACTCACTGGTACAACTGATTACTATGTTCCATACATTATGCCCTTTATAAATAGAAGATATTATCTTTTGCAAGGAGAGCTTCTGCATGCCCAACAAATTTTTGATACTGCAGGACCGATCAAGCCAATCTTCGTATACAAAACTCCCCAAGCACGAGCACCTAAAAAGAGTGCCCACAACGTGGGTCAGTACATCATCTATGTAATAGCGAGTAGAACTAGACTACTCACCTAAATCGACACTAAGTGGTCAATTTTAGCAAGCATTTATTAGAATGATCTTTCTATCTGGGGCCAAACATCCAATTACAGTTCATGAGCAGAATCATTGAAGTATATTAACATGTTCTTAGTAGTGTTCATGGCAAGGCAATATTGTAGCATTCTTGGTGTTATCATGTTCAACATCATTGAGGCAACATTAGCATTAACACCTTAAACATGTTATGGCAATTCGTATGGAAAGGCAACATTTTAGCATACTGTATTTACATGTTAAGCAGGTTCCCATTTGAAATGCAACATCACATCATCATTTTATTTAGCATGTTAAGTAGGTAATTCGAACCAACATATATTGAATATATCATGTTTAAGTAATTTCTTACCGATAGTCGACTCCTCGTACCTGCATCAAAATACAGGTTAGCAGATATACTTACTCTGCCTGCATAAAATATTCATTAGCGTGCATCCTGACTACATAGCCACTGGTGTTGTTAAACCATACGGACTCTTTTATTTTCATATAGGACTTCAAGATAATGCGATGACACCATAGTAGGTAGTAAGCCTCTATGTTGCCTCGCATTATTCGTGCTCCCAAAGCACTTATCACTATTTCCCTCCAGGCCGAATCGGTCTCCTAATGTCCCGGGGTACCGATTCGAAGAAACTTTTCTCAAACCTTATGCACAAGTTGTCCATGATCATGCGAATGCGTGTCCGACTCGATTGTGAACATAATTGATGGTAAAATAATAAAAGGAAGTAAAGGCAACAGTGCATCATTTAAGTCATGTTCAATGACTTATTTATTTTTAATATTACCATCATTTCACTTGGTGATCTCAAGCCTCGTTATTTCTTAAGGGACTTGTAGCATTTCATTTATCATTTCATTGGGACAATTATCATTCATGTCATTGCTTATAAGAAAGCAGGCATCATCTCATTTATTTGTAACAGTTATATAGAGTGTACATGATTCGGTGTTTCATTCAGTTTATTACGTCAAAAGCATAGACAATTCATTCTCATGTATCATTTACAAGTATCTCATTACTCAGTGTTTCATTATTTCGGCAGCATTAAACATAAGGGACATTATTAATTCATTTCAAAGGGACATTAGCATTTATTTCATTCAGCAATTCAATGTTCATGTGTTGTTCATTCCAGCAAATCTTACCATAAGCATCTCTATCAATTTAGCAACTAAGCATCACAGTTTAAGGGACAGATAATAGGGATATATTACTCCAATTTATTAGACATGAAGGAGTAGGAAGGAAGGACAGTTTCACTCACTTGTATAAAAAGGTCTTCCTATTTTGATTGCACATATTCCCACTAAGCATACTCCACCATCGAGCCACGTTCCAATATCCATTCCATCTAGTCAGCTAAGAGAGACTGCGTTAGTCTTAATTGTCTTGATTTCTAACACAAGTCACGGTCCAACATTCTGATCGCATCCAACAAGCCAACCCAAATGTCTCGTGCGGAGCAGGACATTACACCAGACGATCTAAGTTGAAAGTATATTCTCTCATTATCTATCGACCGTAGATTGTTACGTGACTTAGAAGAGATGGACATCGACCTCCGGGTTCGATTCAGGGATGTGCAGTTGGCGCAGTTGCAGCTAAAGCTAAGCTTGCAGGAAAAGAATAAGATCGCTCAGAAGGATGATCCGTACCTGAAGAAAGTGCGAGAGCAAATTTCAACGGATAGTGTAACCGATCTTGCGAAAGATGAAATCGGCGTGCTTCGATTGAAGGGTAGGCTATGCATTTTGGATGATTCAGAACTTAGAAAGGAGATATTGACGGAGGTGCACTACGCAAAATTTACCTTGCATCATGTCACGCCCCGCTTCCAGAATACGACGAACCGGGTACGTAATAGCATCCCCAGGCTACGCGACATACGAATACTCTAGTACCCATATTCGCGATTGTCGCTCGTAAGGTTCTAGGATAGATTATCACAGGTCATAATTGGAAAAATAAAATTAATATTATTCAAATGGGCATTCTGAAACTATAATTTTGAAATAGACTATTCTACCCATTACAACTATTAACCCAGTTATAATTATATATTTATATACCTGAACTGATGATAAGAAGATCTAATTTCAATATGATTGCCTTCAATCGTCACATCTCGTTCTTGTTCTCCAGCTTTTTTTTAATGTACAATAGCAACTCCTTGGAAGTATGTCAACAAATTTAGTGAACAATACTAGGTCGTCAAACAACATGCAAGTCCTCAGTTAAAGACGAGAAAATAAAATAAGTAAATTGAGAATCATTGAGATGATCGGATTCTCGGAATTCCAAAGTAAAGAAATTAAGAAATTAATTCTGAGGGATTATGACGTTAACTTAAAATTTGACTCTGACTATATATCATTCTAGTGAATTTCCTTAGTGTTCGTCCTACGACTAAATCCTAATAATTCATAAATAATGACTACCGTCACAATCACAACAACCTAAATTCACTACCACAATCATAGTCAAGTTTCTTATAGGATGATGCAGTTTAGAGAACACATTTGGATCACGATCATTCTCTATTTTTTCGACAATAATCCCATTTACCCGGGACCAGGTGGTGTCTGGATTGGGTATAGTGCCTTAGATCCGACCTCTCATATCTTTTGAAAAACTTGTATACATTAACTTTTTAAATTTCGATTTTATTCTCAAAATTTACTGGACTGCTCTCTGTTGGTGAGCTAGGCCTCACCCCCAACATCGCAAGGCCTTACAGATGCGGGACTATTGATCAGCTTTTTATGTTGTTATTATATTACAAGGATTTTGATAGACGTGATCCAGTTGTTCTCTCCCACCCCATGATGCAACTGCAAACACAGATAATAGTCTATTAACTCCTATGTCTAATATCATGTTCCAACTCTATTACCATCTCATATGTCAAAGACAATACGCCATACGGTAATATCTTGTTGGCAGGACACTACTAGAATAAGTCATATTAGCGACGTCCAAAAATGTCGCTAATAAGTAAAAATATGTCGCTAAATATATTTAGCGACGTAATTAGTGACAGAATAAGCAGGTCACCGAAAAGCTAGTCGCAGAATAAAAGTTCGTCGCCAATCGTTGCTGTTACGACGAATAGTCTACGACGCTAAAACGTCGCAAACTTAGCGACGTTCGACGACATTTACAGTACGTCGCCAATTTAGCGACGTCTATTCATCGCATGTAGTGACATGGCACGGTTTGCCATGTCAGCATGTGGAGCAACGTTTAGCGACGGCCCGTCGCAGTTAGCGACGTTCAGATACATATTTGCGACGTACTTTCGCGTCGTAAATCCTTCGCCAAACATCGTAATCCGTCGCTAATATGCTGGAAAATTAAAAATAAAATAAAATACAGTTTTCAAATCCTACACACTGCTCTTTATATACAGTTTAAACACAAATCTTGTACTTTATATACAGTTTAAACACTAATCCTGCACACTGCACTTTATATTCAAATCCTGCACACTGCACACTACACTTTATATTCAAATCCTGCATACTGCACACTGTACTTTACACTTTACACTGCACTTTATATCATCACAAACATCATCACAGACACATATCATAGGGCCAATACATACAACTCATAACAAACATCATCACAGACACACATCCCGCGTCACAAACATAAATATATTCAAATCCTGCATACTGTACTTCACAGACACACATCATCAAAAATATATTGACTTGGAAGCTAAATAACAAAATCCTGATTGTAATATAATTTTTTTAGATGTCAAATGATTGGTGTAGCATAAAATCTTGAGGTGGAGCATAAAATCTTTGAACCATCTTGACTGGTAACCGCACCAGTCACATTAAAAAACATTGTAGCTTTTTATGGTAATTACCTAGTTGCGACATATTGTTTCATAACACAATCCGGCCGTGTCTTCCAAAAACCCATGTTTTAGGAGAATAGAAGTTACTCCATCTACTAAATAAATTATTACTAGTAATTATAGAATTAGTTTATATTTGCTACTAATACTATATACAAAAATCCCAGAGGAACTTGTGAGTTATTAATTTTAAAAACTCAGGCATTGATAATAGTTGGATTAGATGCATTTTATTTCTTGATTTTTTTTCAAGCACCTACACACAAAAAAATAAACTAATTCTAAGGCCTAGCAATGGTAACCGATAACCCAATAACCTGACCAGATTTGTGACTCAAAGTTTAGGTTTTGAATGTAAAAATTCATAGCCGAATGAACTTCGAATCGGATTCAGGTACAACATATGAAATCCTTGTCTACTCGTATCCAAACGAGGTCAAAATCGTGTCTAGATAGCTATGGCTAGTGTTAGGGTTTACTTGAGGGCGGCTCGGTCGGAGTTGGGAGGCGGCAAGGAGGGGGGCTTCGTCGGAGGAGGGAGGCGGCGAGGAGGGGGGCTTCGTCGGAGGAGAGCTTCGTCGGAGGAGAAAAATTTTGGGAAATTTTTGGGAGAGAGAGAAGGGAGAAATAAAAGTTTCGAACGGGATATATTAAAACATTAGCGATGTCTGATTTAGACGTCGCTGAACGTCGCTAAGGAGCGACATAACTTATGTCACATCGCTGAACGTCGTTATTCAGCGACGTAATTTATCTCTTGTCGCTGAACGTCGCTATTCAGCGACGTTTTACGATGTCTATAGAAAGGAGTCGCTATATTCGATATTTAGCGACGTTATTTTATTCCGTCGCTAAATTACGTCGCTAATAGAGCATATTTTAGTAGTGGGAGATTATCCAACTCATTACCATCTCGTATGTTGGAACAACATGCCATTTGGTAATAATCGTTGGCAATGAATTGTTTAACTTATTTTACCATCTCGTGTGTCAAAGTCAACATGCAATATGGTAATATCTTGTGACTAGGAAGCTAGATATAAACTTAGATTATTCAATTAGGTTTTCCTAATCCAGGAATTCTCTAACTTTGGCAAACTCTCGAAATTATTGAAAATTTTGGCAGAGTCTCCTTTGTATTTCGAGCTCCAAACACAGTAATATAACCGAGGTAAACCCCTGAATTTGGTTTATATTTAAATTAGGGTTTCTAAAACTACAAATGATTATTTTAGCCTTAAAATAATTTATTATAATTATTAGGAATTTTCTAGAATTTTTAAATAATTTTTAAATTATTTTTAAAACTTAAAATATTATTTTATAATTATTTAAATTGTTTTTATAGCAGTTTATAATTTATTAGATTGTTTTTAAGTCAGTTTGCAATATTTATTTTGTTTGTGCAAATTTGAATTTGCACAGAACACAATGGGGGGCTAGTTGCAAATCTAGAATTTGCATTTACCTAAGGTGGTGGGGTTTTCTGTAATTTACAAAACATGGGGGGGTTTCTGTAAAAATTCCTCTGACCACCGCCTTCGGCCTTTTTGTCTTCCCGACCGACTCGTCGTAACCCTAATCCCTAAATTCGTAATAGAAACCCTAATCTAAGCCCCATTTCTGTCCTATAAAAAACCCTTCGACCAAAACCCTAACCCCATTCACCACCCCGACCGCCCTACCCACCGTCGTAGCCTTCTCTTCCTCGTTCGATCGTCGGAACCCTAGATCTATTCAAGCCGACATTCTGGCCGTCGTCGTCACCTACGACCACCACCACTCAGTTCGCCTCGACGAGACGAACTCAGCTACATTTTTTTCGACGCCCCACGACGTCTCCTCCGCCGCGTAGCATCCCCGACAGCATCTTCTCGCCGGACACGTACGTGTTATTTCTTCTATGGCTTGTGTCGTGTCTCGTGTACACGTGTGTGAGGTTGTCCAGTGTCGAAGAATCCAGTGCTCGGACACGGAAAACTCGTGTCAGATTCGTGTCAATCATGGTGGACACAAGACTCAGTGTCGGATTCATTTCTCGTGTCCCTAACTGTCCGGACACGAGTATTGTTTAATGGGTTAATGGGTTTGAGTTTGTGTTATTGAGTTTAAATCCATTTACTAATGGGTTTGGGTTGTTAACTGTTCATTGGGTCGGGTTTTGGCCCATTACCCTATTGGGCTGGGTATATATATATATATATATATATATATATATATATATATATGTATATATATATATATATATATGTAAATTTACATATTATTTTATTAATTAATATTATGGCTAAGTATATTTTACTGCATTAAAATATTATTATAATATTTTAATATACATATGTCTATATTTTTAATTTCGTATTTTTATGTATTCTGTTAATCAAGGCCATTTAAGTCCAGACCTAGCATGGATTTTATGGACTTAAATGAGTGTAAGTACATTCAAGATCTGTACGAGTCATATCGGACTTGATTCATGGCCTTGGGTCCCGTATCTGGACTTCGGTTCAATTTCGTATACGTGGATAAATATATTAAATAATTAATTATTTATTTTAGAAACTGTACCTTGCTGTATTTGAATTTTTAGACAGTATATAAATGCTGCAAAAACCTAGAAAAAATTGTATTTAAATACTATGTTAATTTATCTAATTTATTATAATTTTTTCAGTATTTAATTTACATATCTGACATTTTATAAAAATAGGAAAACTGAACTCATTTTCAAATTACTTGTGTTTACTGATTTTTAATAAATATCTATAGTAGTTTATAAATTGCAAAAAAATTAGTATAAATTTCTATATATAACAAGGATCATTTTGGTGCTTTGCTTTATATATAATTGAGCTCTTGCCTATCTTAATAATTATTGGAACACAGTGTACAGTCTGAATTATTAATTTAATAATTATGTCTTGCGAAGTTATGTGTGATTTTGGGATAATTTAGTGTTGGGACCTTACCATACCTTAGTATAGAGACCCTAAAAGGTTGGTTTAGGTATTGTGTCACCCCACATTGGTCTCATATGCTAAAGTCATTATTTGGCTAGGTGTTCAGTCAGAAATCGCGTCACACCACTAGTGTCCTGTATTAAGCTTAGTATGAAAACTAAGATTTTATATCCTTTTTGACAGTGACAGGACACCGGATATCTATAGCTTCATATACATATCCTTCCTTTGTACAAGGGAAGTAACCCTACAAACTTTATTTACTGCATATGATAATAACTGTTAATGAATCGTATTAAAATATTGTTTCTTGAACTGCAAGTCATATCTTCACATTCTTTATACTGCTCCCAGTATCTTTCACATGTTTTAAACTACTCTCGCATCTCTCACATGTTATAACTTGGGTTATAGGAAAACTGATAGTTGAGGACGCGATCATGCCCCTTCTTTCCGTACGTATGTACCGAGCAAGGTCGCATTTTATATGCATACCTTGTCGTAGGCCATTATTCCGTATTTTTGTACGTATGTACACCTATGCTTGTACACTTGTATGTACGTATATTTTATTACATGTAGACTTGTACACCGGTACATTTTATACCTATTGACGATCATGTGCCTGCTCCAGTTTTAAATATTACATGTACATCTGTCGCCATGAAAAATGTATCCTTGATATGATAGATTATGATATGCCATTATTGCCTATTATTACATCTCTGTTTCATTCCATGCTCCGTATATTTAGTTTGTAGAATCAGTACTTGCTCCCGTCCTGACAGGATATCGTTGTAGGTATACTTACCGAGGAGGAGTTGCTATGTGATTCCTATTATGGGATCACCATCGAGGATCAGGCCTTACCCCACGAGGATATACCTGCGGAGAAACTCGTCTAGTTTGTTATTTTAGTCGCTCTGGACTTAAAGAGCAGGACTGTCTAGACTATGTATTTTGTTACTGGACCTGTATCCAGTTTTATATTTTTGTTATGTATTTTGAACATATTCGTATGCTAGATGATTTTGTGTTTGTGATAATTTTCTCCAATATGACTAATGGAACTGTTAGCTCACTTTGATCTTGTATTGTTTACTTTTAAGAACAGCTTACTACGCTCTATCTCAAGCGTAGGTTGGACATGACTCGGCCCAGCCCAACAATTTGGGTAGCGGGTCGTAACAATCGACCCAGAGCAACTCTCCGTAGAATTGAAATGGGTCAAAGCCCCTTCGGTGGAACAACTCCACACCGGTCACATGCAGTTAATATAGTAGATAAAAATTATATAAAACACAAACTAAGTTGTCCAAAATCCCAAATTTGTATCCTCTACTTACAAATAGCATAACTCCTATCATATAAATCTGAATACCATCATATTTATATCATTGGAAAGCTTATCAAATTTTCTATGAAACACGGGTATATTTTGGATTTGATAAAGAATAATAGGTCAAAATTAGGATACAAAGCTGTTGTGTCCTTAAATTACAGAAATTGTTTCTAGGTTTCGACGATAATATTTTACGGTTAATAATTCCTAATATATACATCTAGATACTATCATATTATATACCGCTAAAAAGCTTATCGAATCCTCTTCGATTTCTGTTCATACATATTCTCACTTTGACAGGGTTTAATAGGTCAAATCTTTCGTACAAAATAATGTGTACACCGGATTCCTGATTCAATTCCAGAATTGTACACCTATGTTGTACGACCCATAACTTCCACCATATAAACTCAAACCCTATTGTATCATATATCGTCGGAAAGCTTATCGAGTTCTCTTTGATTATCGTTTAGGGAGTTCTCTTTGATTATCGTTTAGACATATTTCAATTTTAATGACGTCTGCTAGATCAAAACTGATCTGAAAAATACTATAAAATAAATTTCAGAAATATCATTTCAGAATTTTTCATCCATTTGCACGGCCTGTAGCTCCTAGTACATAAATCATAAACTCATTATATGTTTTCAGAAACGGCGTCGAATTTTCTAGATAACTCGTTTAGACATATTTTTATTTTAGTGAAGTTATTAGTCAAAATAGTCTCACAATAAAACTGTGCAGGAATTTTTTTCTTCAGATTTACCATTACTTGAGTTGTAATACTTGTGCTATAGCTTCTACAACTCCAATAGAAATTATATGTAATTAATATAGGTAGGGGAGGACTTACCTTGGGAAAATAATTTCGATTTGGAATTGGGAATTAGGGCTTGCTCCTTCTCAATTCTTCCTCTTTACTCCATCTTCTTCTTCATCTTCCTTCCTCTCTCCCTCTCTTTTTGAAAGAGGGGGTTGGGTTTTGGTGATGGGGATGAAGGAATAAGGAGAGGGAAAGAATAAAAGAGGAAGGAGAATAAAGAGGGTGAGGTGGCTCATGAAGAGAGCCTCTCTTCATGCATCCAACCCATGTGGCATTTTTAAGTGCCCACATGTCTTAGAAGATGCCACCTAAACATATATGAATGCCACTACTCTTCATATTGACACCTAACCCAATGAGTTGGTAAGTCTAAAAATACAATTACAAATTTAATCCATAACTTTTATAAAAATTTATCTAATTAAATTATTAAATCCTTTTCATTATAATAAAATATAATAATTAATTAGAGAGAAAATTTTACGGAAGTACATTAATTAAACATAAATAGTATAATTGGCATACGGCTATGACAACATCCAGGCAGCAAGAAGGTACAGGACCTCTGCACGACCTTATGGTGGCACGAAATGAAGAGAGATGTGGCACTCTTCGTGTCGCAATACATTCTTGTCAGCAAGTGAAGCTGAGCACAGAGGCTGGATGGAGAGATGTAGAATCTGGCAATTCCGGAATGGAAGTGGTAGCACGTATGCATGAATTTACTATTAGCTGCCGAAAGACGTCACTGGAAAATGAGTCATCTGGGTCATACATTGATCGACTAACCAAGTCAGTGCACTTCATTGCCACTAAAGTTACTGGAGCATTGATCGTCTGGCTCACGGCTGCACGGAGTCCCTATATCCATCGTCTCTGATCGGGATGGAAGATTTCTATCGCACTTCTGGAGTAGCCTTCAGTCGGCTCTAGGTACCAAGTGTAGTTCAGCTCAACTTACCTTTTCCAGACTGACGGCCAAACGGAGCGTGTGAATCAGATTCTCGACGAAATGTTACGGCTCTGTACAATTGACTTCAAGTCGAGTTGGAATGTTCATCTACCTCTGGCGTGTAGCCTCCCTCCATAAATGTTTTTGAAAATATTTTTTTTTATTTATTTGATTTAAATGGTGATTTTTAGAAATTTTATAAATAATTATTTAGTAATTATACGATAG